>PVIU01010538.1:0-69403 GCA_004026605.1 Ondatra zibethicus | reverse complement strand
CAGTGCCACAGGCTAGGGACCAAGTCTCTAACACAATGTCACTTTCCCTCTTTGACTTGACATAAAGATAGGGGCGAGAGCATGAACAACAATTAGTAGCTTCCACAACCCACAGAGCCAGGAGAAAGCAGAAGCAAGCAAACTGAAATCCACATCTTCTCCATCCAGGAGCATGAACTGTTTGCTGCAGCCCAGTTATGCTGCTCGTCTCTGCTCAAACAAGAGAAGCCGATTATCTGATGTTAAGTCTGCTGTGGACTCGGTCCTCCTGTGGTTAGGCACTGTGCTCATCTTTTCTGTGCTTTAGTTTCTCTCTTGGCTTTTGGGGGAGAAGATGTATGTGTGTGTGTGGGGGGTGATGCTCGTTAATGTGGGTGTCTGCACAGGACACTTGTGAGAGCATGCATAAACCAGCCACGGGTCAACCTCAAGTGTTGTTCCTCGAGTGTCACCATCTTGTTTTTGAGACAGGGTCTCTTACTGGCCTGCAGTTTGTGAAGTACATTAGGCTGGATAGCCAGTAGGCTCCAAGGGTCCACCTGTCTGTCACCCCAACTCCACATCACAAGTCTGTGGCAGCATGCCCAGTTTTGTTTATGTAGGCTCTGGGGATTGAACTAATGTCTCCATGCTTGCCTGGCAAACACTTTACTGACTGAGCTACCTCCATAGCCCTTCGTGCTCTGGTTTCTTGAATGTCTACAGCACCCCATGAAGTAGGAAGGGTTTTGAACCCCCTTTACAGATGAGAACACCGAGCCTCCCAGAACATATGTGACTGAAGTGGCAGGACCGAGAATGGACCTTGGGTCTTTCTAAGTCTGCCGCACATGACGCTACCCCACACCAAAGATGCTTGAAAGACCAAGGCATTCGTGCAGTAGTTTTCTCAAGGTAAAACTGCACCAGTTGATCTAGAAGGTTCGGAAGCTCTGGAGAGGTAGGAAGCTGTGCAAGCAGGTAGCTGAGCTGCTTAGACACGATTGCTACCCAGATTATTTTTAAAACATTTTTGTTCTGAGAATCAAACTCAGGGTCTTACATATATATGCGAGGGGTGCACTTTACCTCTGAGCCACAGCCGTGGTCCCCTCACTTGAATCTACAAGATCATTGGAATACACCCAGCAGGCATAAACCGGTGGCAACTAGAATATCACTATGAAAGCTGAATATTAAGGCTGGTACCAGGAGCTTGACTGATGATTTTTGCCTGAGACTCCTTATTTCATTCTCTCTGCCTGATAAGTACTTAAGCTATCCGCGTTCCAAGTATCCTTGCATGCTTAGGAAGCATCTCTACCCTTGCTCCTACAGGCTTCAGAATACCGCATCCCCCATCCTCTTGGGGGTACTTTGGCCAAATTTATGACTGACAAAGTTATTTCCACAGGCAGATTCTTCCTCTGTATAAACTGAAGCTGCCCGCTCATTTTCCTCATTCCTGGCTCAGCTGGACTAGATCATTCTGCTGTAATGTGGGTGGTGATCGTGTGTAGCTTCTGATGGCCCCGTGGTGAAAGAAAGCAGTGAGAATGGATTCCCGTTGCCCTGTGTGGGAGTTTGCATGCCATGTGTAATGAGTTATTCAGAGTGAATTTACATGACATCTTGATGTTTCCCTAATGGATTCTTAGACTCACCAGAACTGTAGAGGTTGAACAGTGAAAATACCCACTGTACAAAGCAGCTGCTAAGTTCTGTTGTCTTCCACACTCTGAGCATCTGCTTGACTCCTCACTTGACTGTAGACTAGATGCAGGTATATAGTTGAGGATAAAATAATTTTTAAAAAAAAAGATGAAGAGAAAGGAAGGGAGGGAGGGAGGGAGAGGGAGAGAGAGAGAGGAAAGAAAGGAAAGAAAAGAAAAGAACCAGCAATCATCTCTGATATTATAAAACTTAGCATCCTGGAAGTATAGAGTAGTGTTATACTAACACATCAATGAACACAGACTTCGGCAAGATCCCTGAAGGAAAATAAATCTCAAGGAAGCAAACAGAGGCTGTCTCTGGATTTAGAGGTTGGTAGAAAAGAGGCATCTAACATGATAACTGAAGCATGTGATGGACCAGCCAAATGAAGTGTGTGGCAACTTCAGGACAGGAAGCATTAAGAATGAACTTAATGCTTCAAACTGAGGAGTTGTTTTTTAAGTCCCATCTAGCCAGAGTGTGGTTGGGAAAAGAATGTCCTGAGGTGGATGTGTTCAAAACTGACTCCAGCCGCTATGTAGAAACACGATTTAAGGGGCACAAAGTGAACGAAGGGACAAAGGAAATGGATTCATCTCCAATTCCAGATAAGAGGTGCTAAAACCTGAAACGGAGAGGAGGAAGTGGACCTGCTCGTAAAATCTTAACAATTTAGATAGGAAGTGAGAAGGAAGGTTCTACAGATACATGGAATACGGACTTCAAGGGAAAACACAATATTGAGAATGAATCTTAGCTCCTTCCTTGATCCGTTGGTGGGTGTTTTTACTTCTGTAGCTCTCTTGATTATAGCTTGAAGTGGGACTAGCGGTGGGGAGGTGCTTCCGTTTAGCCACCTGTTACTCAAGATACATCTTCAGTATTGAAGAGGCAGCTATAAACAGGCAGTGGGGTGGGCAGCCAAACAGTATTGGACTGAATGTGTATCAGATCCTGCCAGCCCCTGAAGTGATGCCTTAATGCAGGTTAACAAATCCCAGGGTAGGGTCCCCAGTTTCCTCCGATGGGCTGCCTCTTGGGAGTAGCCAAGGCACTGTCTTATCAAGACTGTGTTTCACAACGGCACGATTGGACTGCAGTTGACACCACCACTGATTGGCTGGCCTGAAAAATGTGTGACACCTTGACTCCAAGTTGTCACCAGATTTCATGTGCAAATCCTCTCCTGTTGCTACCCTGGAACCCTGTCCTGTGTGTGCTTTTGCTCTGTACCTTCCCAGACAGGAGAGTGGAGATTTCCTTAGTGACAGTGGGGACAGTGGTCTAGCTGTTCTTTCTCTGGCTGCATCCAAGTGGTGTGGTATTTTGTTGTTTTTTTTTCTTTTTGTCTGGATTCTAAGATATTTAAAATCTGTGTGTGTTCAAGTGTACTTCCCACTTTCTCTTCTATAAGGTTCAGTGTGGCTGGCTTGATGTTGAGGTCTTTGATCCATTTGGAGTTGAGTTTTGTACATGGTGATAGATAGGGGTCTATTTTCATTTTTCTACATGTTGATATCCAGTTATGCCAGCACCACTTTTTGAATATGCTTTCTTTTTTCCATTTGATATTTTTTGCTTCTTTATCAAATATCAGGTGTTCGAAGATGTGTGGATTGACCACTTTTGGGTATATATCCAAAGGATGCTCAATTGTGTCACAAGGATATGTGCTCAACTATGTTCATAGCAGCTTTATTTGTCATAGCCAGAAACTGGAAACAACCTAAATGCCCCTCGATCGAAGAATGGATAAAAAAAATGTGGTACATTTACACAGTGGAGTACTACTTAGCAGAAAAAAATAACGACAGCTTGAATTTTGCAGGAAAATGGATGGAACTAGAAAGCATTATTTAAGAGAGACTTACATAGATCTAATCTACGTGGGAAGTAGAAAGTATAAAAAGACAAGACCTCCTGAATAAATTGGGAGCATAGGGACCTTGGGGGAGGGTTGAAGGAGAGAGGGGAGTGGCAGGGAGGGGAGCAGAGAAAAATGTAGAGCTCAATAAATATCTGGGGAAAAAAGAATAAATAATAAAATCACAATTTTCTTAAAAAAAATCTGTGTGAATCCCACACTCAAAATCTCTCCATGTTCATTTTGGAGTAGAATATCCTTACCAAATAATCCCTAGGTCTCTGCAGGCAACCAGAGAATTCTGCTTGCCATGTGTCAGTTTCAGAGTTTCAAGAGCATGCGCTCTGTTAGGGTTTCAGAGTCACAGTTATCAAAGTCTGTTTGTCTGTCCTGGGGGACCTTTTGAACCATGGTGGTGAAGAATAAAGGTGCAGCCTTCGTATGTCCTAGCCTCACCTCTGTTCCTGTGATAACACACCCTGAAAAGAGAAACTCGAGGGAGAAGGGTTCATTTGGCTTACGATCATGTCATGGCTCATCACTGGGAAGAGGTCAAGTCAGGAACTCAAGCAGTTAGTCATCACATTTAAGAGCAGAGAGAGAATAAAGTAAAGAATAAAATAAAAAATAAAGTATCATGCTTATTTTCTCTTCTCTGTAAACAGTCCAGGCCCAAACCTAAAGAATGATACTGTCCATAGTGGGTTGGGTCTTCTCACTTCAGTGAACCTAATTAAAATCTGTCAGCTGGGTAACGGTGGTGCACGCCTTCAATCCCAGAACTCAGGAAGCAGAGGTAGGTGTATCTCAGAATTTAAGGCTAGCCTGGTCTACAGACTGAGTTCCAGGACAGCCAGGGCTACACAGAGAAACCCTTTCTTGGAGAGGGGGACAAGGAGGAGGAGAAGGGAAGAGGAAGAGGAAAAAGAAGGGAAGGGAAGGGAAGGGAAGGGAAGGGAAGGGAAGGGAAGGGAAGGGAAGGGATGGGAAGAGAAGGGAAATCTGTCAAAAGTATGCCCATGGGAAAACCTGATGTAGACAGTCCCTTGTTGAGACTCTCTTCCCAGGTAATTCTAGATTGTGTAAGTTGACAGTTAGTGCTATCCCTCACACCATATGGAATCTGCTATGTGACACCTTAAACATTTATTGATGAACTTAAGAAGATAGCTGACCAAAGATACCATCGACAACTTGAGATTCAAAGATCATAAGTACCAGCTTGACTTGATAATGGAACTGGGGGAAGTTTCCTTCTTACTGAGTTCTTTAATGTACACATTTGTAAAATGGGCAGATCATGCCTGCTGCTGTGGCTCTTGTAAGAATTGCTTGACATAAGTTTGGTACTCCCATCATCGCTTTTTGCCTTTGCATATATGACACACATATTTAAGAAACTAACCCCACACCTCATACCACAGTGAGCAAACGGGTGGCCAGAGGCCAAATTCATCTTCCAGATCACATAGCAATAAACTATAATGGAACAGTGTCTTAATATCATGTGACTTCTTGTAAAAATGTGGATTTTAAAATCTGTTCTAAGAAACTCTGGCACTGATGGATACTTAAGTTTACAAGATTGGCCATAGAACTTGGTCATGCATTGGCCTCCTGACATCTACAGTTTCTTAAACTTTTTGCACATTTGGTCCCATTTCATCTCAGAAATTTTTAAGCAACCCTAGGTGTATAGGTATATAAAATAGGCGTACTAGTCACACACTTATAAATAATGACTCATAACTTTATTTTAAAATAGTTCTTTGTTTTATAAGTAATTTTACCATTTTTGGGGGGTTTTTTGTTTTGCTTTTTATTTTTTGAGATAGGGTTTGTGTAACAGTCCTGGCTGTCCTGAAACTTGCTCTGTATACTAGGCTGGCCTTGAACTCACTGAGATCTGCCTACCACTGCCTCCCAAGTGCGGGGATTAAAGGTGTGCGCTACCACCGCCTGGCCATTTTACCATTTATTAAAGGTGAAAATAAATTTGCTTGCTGTCATAGTTAGGTTTTATCCACTTGACTTGGCATACCTTTGCTGAGAAAACGCCTCTATCGGATCATCCTGTGGGCATATCTGTGGAACATTTTCTTCATGAAGGGTTGATATGGGAGGGCACAGCCGCTGTGGCTAGTGCCATTCCTAGGGAGGTGGTCCTGTCCTGGATTGTATAATAAAGAGAGATGAGCAAGCCAGAGGAAAGAAGCCAGTAGCTAATGTGCCTCCATGATTTCTGCTTCAGTTCCTGTCACCAGGTCCCTGCCTTGGCTTCCCTTCATGACAGATTATAACCTGCAAAGATGAAAATAATCCCTTTATTCCCCCAAGTTGTTTTGATCATGGTGTTGGCCACAGCAACAGGAAGCAAACTAAGACATGCACTCGTGAAATGGATATTCTTGTTTCTTTTCATTCTTTTCAAAAAATTTATTATTATTTGAGAATTTCATACAATGCCTTTGATCACACTGAATTCTACTCCTCCCTTAGCTGCTTCTAGATCAGCCCTACTTCCCCCAGATTTACGGTTCTCTTTTTTAAATTAATCCAGTGAGTTGGGTTTTTGCTACACATACATCATAATTTCATTTATCTTCATTTTTATGTTTTGAGATTATAATTTAATTTCAACAATTCTCCCTTCCCTCCCTCTAAAAGCTCCCATGCACCCACTTGCTCGCCTTCAAATTCATGGCCTCTTTTTTTCACTAATTGGTACTGCATGCGTTTATATTCCTGAATATCATCTGTTCGGGCTGTACAATGCTACCTATGTATATATTTTCAGGGATAACTGTTTGGCACCTGATAACCAGTTGGTATGTTCTTCCCTGGGGAAAACTACCTGCCCCATTCCCAACTCTCAGTTGCTTAAGTAGTTCTTTGTGTAGACTGGAGGCCTCAAGGGCTTCTTCCCATTGGCTGTGGCCTGTCCGTTGATGGCATCCTTGTTCAGTTCACATTTGGGACGTCATGTTGGTAAAAATGTATGGGTGTAGCTTCTGACATTCCCAGGAGACACCATCTCACAGAAAACTCCCTGACCCCCCGGCTCTTGCAGTCTCTCCACCCCCTCTTCCACAATGTTTCCAGAGCCTTTGGTCTAGTAGTGTTTTGTAGATGCATCCGTTGGGTCTGGGCTTCACAATCTTCCACTTTGGTTGGCTGTGATTCTCTCTGATGGCCTCTGTTGCAAAGAGAAGTGTTCTTGATGAGAGGTGGAGACTACATTTATCTGTGGGTATAAGGACAAATGTTTATAGATTGTCATTAGAGATTCTGCTGGTTTAGTAAATTACAGGCTGTAGATTCTCTTCCAGTAGCCATGACTTCATATAAAGAACTACATTTTGGTGGAATATTTGGTAGTGCAAGATCTAGAAGGTCTTCAACATTGCCCAGAGATTTGATCAATATTTTGATTATGTAATCATCAAGTCTGAAAACACTGCTTCACATAAATATGTGGTACAAAATTTAGAAGCATAATTAAGGCCAGTTTAGAAACTATTGGAAACTGGCCTAATCACAAGCTAAAATTAATATAAGGCATAGTACCTTGAACTATCCTTCTCTGGAGCAACTAGAGAAGGCTATCACTAAGAAAATATCACTAAGCAAGTTTTTATAGACCAAACTGTGTTGAATCAAAACAAAAACTAAAACAACACAAACAAAAAGGAAACCAAGCAAAGCAGCTCTCAGGGCTTCTTCCACGAGGAGCCAGAAGCAGGGACAAGTCATTCCTGATGAGAATGTGGTCTTGTTACTACTTCAAGACACACAAACAATAGTTTGAATTTTGTTTCCCTGTGCAGTTTAGTTCATGAACACAAAACCATCCCGGTTTTCCACAGTTCTCTTTGTAACTGAAGCTCTGCTCTTAAACATGTCTGCTTTGCAGGAAAGCTACACCAGAGAAATAAGACAAGATGGCAGGTAGTGAGAGGTGGAGTGACTGCATCGAGCCTTCCTGTCGTCTGGAAAGCCCTAATGTCCCATTGTGTACACTGCTCAAATTAAGCAGGCTTTGATGCGCTGTTGCTTAGCATCACACCAGCCGAGCCACGCCTCTTTGCTGTGCTTTGTCTGATCTCACGGCAGCTCCATAGCTCATTCAGCTCATTCATTTACCCCCAACAAGAACTACTCACCATTTGGCTTCTTCCCAGGGTACAAGATTTTAACTGGTGTCTAAAAAGAATTTTAAAAATTTATTCTTATGAATATGAATGTTTTATCTGCATGCATGTCTATGCACCATGCACATGCCTGGTGCCTGAAGAGGCCAGAAGAGGGTACCAGACCCCCTGAAACCAGAGTTACAAATGGTTGTGGACTACCATGTGGGTACTGAGAATCAAACCGAGGACCTCTGCAAGAGCAGCCAGTGCTCTTAATGGCTGAGCCATCTCTCTAGTCCTTTAAAAGTAACTGTCAAGAAGTAAATATGGAATTCTCTAAAACATGCCAGGTCCATCCAACTGCATGTCCCTAACACAGGTGGCGCCTTAAACAATAACAGCCACCCTATGAAGAGAATAATGAATAGAGTAGATCCAGTAGTCAGATCAATATATGCTATATGTTCACTTGCCTATGTGCCATGTTCTTAAAAGTAACTTTTAGTGTGTGTGTGTGTGTGTGTGTGTTCACAGGACAAATTTCAGGAGTAAGTCGTCTCCTTTTACTTTGTGAATTCTGGGGCTTGAACTCAGGTTATTAGACTTACTGGCAAGTGCCTTTACCCACTGAGCCATCTCACCTGCCTCTTAAAAATACTTTTTGCTACACACAAAGAAAATCCAAACGATAGTAATGTTTGTAGTCAAACAATGTCATAGAGCCACCACATCAGTTTCACCTTATGGTCCTATTCCACTGCTAGATTCGATAAAGCTTAATAGGCTAAAAACATAATCTGTCAAACTGCTTCCACAGAAACTTCAAAGAGCAAGTAGATATACCTTAATTTTTAAAGCAGCTATGGATTTGTTTTAATTTAGGAATTATTATATTTGGTTTATCTTTTTAAATAGATCACGTTTATCTGAGTTTTATTGTTCTCAGAGAACATCATCAAATTTTTGGTTAGTTCTTCTGTTTTTTTAAAGACATTTATTTATGTATTTTCTGTATCTGAATGCTTTGGCTGCATGTCTGCCCACATGCCAGTAGAGGGCATCAGATCCCATTAGAAATGATTATAAGTCACTATGTGGGTCCTGGGAATTGAACTCAGGTCCTCTGGAAATGCTCTTAGCCAGTGCTCTTAACCCCTGAGCCATCTCACCAGCTCCAAATTTCTGGTTAGTTTTAACCACATTAAATTATTTCCAAAATTGCAGGCTCAAGGTGATTTTTTTTTTTAACTTAAAAGTATAATAAATCAGACTGAGGAGATAGATGGCTTATCGAGTTTTTGTTATAAGGAGCTCATTTCAGTTAGCCTGTGCTGTCAAACTGAATGAGATAATGAGCACCTAACTCTGGGGTTCCTGCATCTAGCTGGGAGGAGCAGGCAGGAGAATCCCTGGAAGCTCAGCCACCAGCCACCTTGGTGTGTGCAGGGGCAAATGAGACTAGCTCAGCCAGGAAGAAGGCATGGACCAACACCAGTGGTTGTCCTCTGACCTCCACGTGTGCGGCATGGCTTCAATATAACTGTACCCGCACAAACATGCATCTCACACACACACACACACACACACACACACACACAGAGAGAGAGAGAGAGAGAGAGAGAGAGAGAGAGAGAGAGAGAGAGAGAGAGAGAGAGAGGTTACAATAAGTAATAAATTATATTTTCCCTTAACTCGACTTTATCTTAATGTCCAAGTGATCCATGGCAGTATTCTTTAAAGGAAGTTAAATAAAGTTCACCCTCCTTTCCATACAATAATGATGAGTTGAACCAAAATGAATATGCTGGGAGCCAAAAATATGTTCACCCCAATATAAAAAATGTTGAATATGTTTTACAATCCTGTGGGATACTGAAATCAGAATGTGGGAACATATACCAAAAAGAAAAATGCTGTTCTATCCACAGAAAGAAATCTATGAACAAAAGTCCTCTTCTATCCCACTAAAACCATTACATGTTTCTAAGTTCTGGTTACAACATAAGCGTCAGTAGAAAGCTATGTTTGCCAGACATCCGAGTACCACACTGTGAGGATGGGGCCATTCTTGCTTTATCACTTGTGTGTACTGTATTATAACCTGCCTCATCTTCAACCACCTTGGGATGCATTGGTTCCCGTGACTATCATCAACATGACTTGTCTCTTAATGTCTGATTTTAAAAAACATTAAACACCTGTTGACACCTAAGATGTACCAGGAGTTAAAATGCAAATTATATTGCCCAACCTTTATAATCTCAAGTCTTTTAAAAATATTTTTATTTATTCTTTGACAGTTGCTAACATATGCCTGCTGTATCTTGATCCTATCCCCCATCTCAAATGTTCCCTCCTACTCCTCCTGGACCCCACAGCAAAAATATGCCCCTTACCTCCCACCTTGGTGTCTTATCATCATCATCATCATCATCATCATCATCATCATCATCACTGTTACCCACTGTGGATTTTAAGTCTTTCAAAAATAATACTTTTTATTTACTCTTTGAAAATTTCATCCATTTCTATAATCCAGTTTCCTCAGATCTACCCGTCATTACATGCATCCTGCCCACTTGCCCGATGCCCCCATCCTTCGTTCATCACAGCTTTATGTTTTGCTTTCCTCTGTTGTTAATTCCCAGTCCAATTAGTGCTGCTCCTATGTACCCGGATGGGAGGGGGCAGCCATTAGGAC
Organism: Ondatra zibethicus; assembly: GCA_004026605.1. NCBI lineage: Eukaryota > Metazoa > Chordata > Mammalia > Rodentia > Cricetidae > Ondatra > Ondatra zibethicus. The sequence goes on along the minus strand of PVIU01010538.1, from coordinate 59,010 downwards.
ACAGGCCACCTGCCAATGGGCGTGTACCCTGAGCTAAGTGACTCTCTCTCCCTCAGCAACCATCAGCTGCAAAAACACATTTTATATATGATATTAATGTATATATATATGGATTCGATCTTTGGTGCCTGGATTCCATACCTTTGGAAAGTTGCATGGGCAAGATAGAAAACAGCTGTGGAGGTACTTGGTAATCAGGCTTAGTGATTCCTGTGTGATATTAATTGTATAGCTTAGATTTCCTGGGTTCCAGTTTGTCCAGGAAGTCCTTTCAATACCTGAAACCCTGTTTTATCACCCAGTGACTTATTTCTCTTTGTAGCCTTCCATCTAGAACATTCTAGAACATGAGGAAAAAAAAATTTTGAAGTATTGAGCGAATGGCATTCCATGTTAAATCTTGTTGGTTTTCTGTTTCTGTTTTTGATATTATACTTTTTTTACTAAGATTATCCCTTCTTTTACCTCCCTCCAACCCTGCAATATAACTTCCCCCACTCTCCTTCAAATCCCCCAGTATATGTTATCACCATATTTGATGATCCCTAAGAACCAGCCTTAGAACCAAAGAGTAAAATAATTACAGTAAATGGCATTTAAATTCATGCACGTTAAAAAATATGTTTGTTTATGTGTATAAATATATGTGTGCATATGTGTACATGTGTGTGGGTGCCTGCAGAGGCCAGAGGTACAGGCACTTAAGAGTGACCAACATGGTTCCTGGAGATAGCATGCCAGTCTTCTTTGTAGCTCTGGCTGGCCTGGAACTTACAAGGTAGAACAGTCTGGCCTCCACGCAGGTAAATCCACTTGCTTCTGACCCCCAGAGTCCTGAGGTCAAAGGCAAGCACCACGGAGCCCAGATGGCCAGCAGACACTCCTACACACTGAGCCACCGCTCCAGCCCTGGTCACACTCTTGATTCCTAAAATGCCCTTGAGGACTCACATGCCTGTGTCATCCCCTGTGAGTGTGAGTGATTTATATAGAAGATGCTGTTGACCAGTGAGGTCACAAAAGGCTCACTGCAGGGAGGGAAGTGATCATGCTGGGAAGCCCCAGTATGGTGGCTTCACCAGATCTTTGCACTTATCTCTGTGTGTTTTCTAGTAGAATAGAGAGTAATGCAATCCTGGGAGTAATTGGCTGCTGTCAGTTAAACCCAAGAACTAAGTACATGGCCTGACACCAAATAAAAGTACCTCCTGCTTCTGGTTATTTTTATATGTCAAAATTTTATAGGATGTCTTCATAGGCAACTCAGAGTTTAAACTAAATGGAAAACAGACTTTGACTGCATCACAAAGTCTCAAGCCAGTCCGTTCCGAAATGCCGTCTGTTACACCCTTGCCCTCTCTCTGCATCCTTGACACTCTCTTGAGTCACCATTTAAGACAGGTGGGTGCCACTCCTTCATAGTTTTCTCAGTGGCCAAGGGACATGGCTGAGCTGATGGACATGGACATGGATGAGCTGTAGGACTGTCTCAAGCCTTCAGTAATTTTAGGGATGATTTAAACCCATCCATCGTGTTCCTGCTTCCATGTACAGACTCAGACACATGTAAACAACTTACATGTCTGTGTTGCTCAGAGCAAAGGCCAGTTCTGCGCGCGCACACACATCCTAAACCCCAAAGAAATCGATACAGACTTGGCAGTGTCTGCTTTCTGAGATCACAGCAGATACATTTTTATGAAACCAGACAGTTTCCATCCATTTCAACTCATTCTCTACAGTGTAAGTCTGGCAGGAAGACTGAAAAAGCTCTCATTAAACTTATGAACTTGTCGGTTATCTGGAAGGCTTAAAGAGAGCTTGGGTTTCAATAGTGTTGAGGGTATTGTGTGTGGTTGATGGTGTTATGTGATTGGGTTTGCCTGTGATAATTCTGCATCCCCAAATACTTTAGTGTGTGTGGCTGGGGATATAAGAATTGTATATTAAAGGGGTAGAAATAAAAAATAATTGATGATCAGGGTCAAAATTTGTACATAGCTTCTTTGAAAATATGGTTTTATCTGAAGTAGACAGATGTATGTAGGACTCTGACCATGTGCATATGTTAATGGTGTCTTTGGATCATATCCCCCCACTTCATTGCCCTCTCTTATCCCTTCCCACACCCACTGAACCCCTACGTCCTGATAAGTCCCCCTCATCCTACTGTTGTCTGTGTGTGTGTGTATGTCTTTGTGTGTGTGTCTGTGCGTGTGTGCGTGCATGTGTGTCTGTGTGTGTGTGAATGTGTCTGTGTGTCCCATGGAGTTTAACTACGGGTCTTTTCATGAGCACAGGTATGGGGTTATTTGCTGCAGCAATGGCTTCCATCACCTCCTCAAGCTACCACCAAAAGCCCAGGGCTCCTCAGGGCGGTGTTCCCTTTCTTTCTCCTTGCTGAAATGCTGATGGGCCCAGTCCTGTGCGGGTCTTCTGTGAGTAATAAAGGTTGCTGTGAGGTCACGAGCAGGAGTCACTTCAAGTCCAGAGGCCAGTGTTTCACGGCTCTGTTCCCCTTGCTCCAGACCTGACATCCTTTCTGCCCTTTGCTCTCCCCTGAGCCTTGGAGGAGTTAACATAGATGTCCCATTTAGAGCTGGGCACTCAACCATCACTCTCAACCCTGTGACCAGTTGTGACTCTTTGCATTAACTGCCTCTGCTGAGGTTTGGGCGTATGGATGCAAACGTATTTTTCCCCATTTTGGGATTTGGATATAGATTATTGAAGGTCAATGACTTGGGTCTTTGTTTAAGTCCCGCGGGAAAGACTTGCTTAATAGACAGTGTTTGGAAGCCTTTGCGGTAAGGGTTAAACTACAGATTCTTTCCTTTGCTGATTAACTGTTTGTGGTGCTGGGGATCCAGCCCAGGGCTTTGTGCTTTAGCCACCTCCCTACTGCTGAGCTGCATCCCCAGCCTATGGTGTGTCTGGCTGAGGATGCGCTTCTTGCTGCTTCATGCCCCTCATTCTTTCTTCTTCATCCCTCAGGCTATCTACCTCTGTGTTTCACACACAAGTCCGGGCACACAGCAGAGAAAGAGCCATCCTCTAGGAAGCTGTCCTGCAGGGGGATGGGGATTCCTGGGGGGAGGAGTGTTTCCTTGTGGAGTGATGTCATCCCTGTCTCCCAGATGGAGTGGTCCAGGATGGCATGACGGTCAGGCTGCTTGTCTTTAACTGAAACCTGATCGCTTGGATTTTTGCAGCATTCCTCCTTTAGGAAAGCTGAAAATATAAAAGACCTTTCTCTAGGTCAAAGAGTTTCCCCTCCCCCTCAGCAGTGTTAGACCACAGAAAGGCACCTTTAACTCTTTGCAAGCCCTTTAGTATCCGATAGAATGCCAAAGGGATCCGAAGCCAAACATAATAGGAACTTCGGGAGTTAGCCACAGCGAGGGGGAAACAAGCTGACCTCAGGCTAGTTTCAAGGCTGGAAAAGATATGTCTACAACGTTACCAGGAGCTGAACGTGGTGGTGCACACTTTCAGTCACAGCGTTCGGGAGGCAGAAGTAAAGCTGATCTCTGTGAGTTGGAAGCCAGCCTGGTCTGCCTAGTGAGTTTCAGGCCAGCAAGTGCTACACAGTGGAGAGTCTGGCAGACAGGTAAGGGTATAAGGAGAGAGAATATGAATGAGAATGAATTACTCTAATCAATAACTTCCCCTGCACTCTCTGGCAAAGGGACCAGGTGGACACCTTGCCTAGAGAGATAACTATGAATAAGCACCATCAATGAGCTATGTTCTTTCCATCCAGCTCCTGTCTTGGGCATGATTCTGGCTAAATCTCCCACATGAAATAGCTGTAATATATTGGATAAAAATGTTCCATAAAATGAGTCATTATAGGTGAAAGCAGAGTAGCCACACAGCATGCATTAAGTAAGGATACAGAACACAAGAGACCAGAGAGATATGGAGAATGAATTCAGAGTAGCCCATGTAGAGTTCAGGTGAGAGACAGCCATTCCCCAGGACTGTCAGCATACATACAACATGTCATTTTTCTGAGCTGCCGTATTCTGTTTGAAGCTGGAACCTCAGGTTAATAATCCATGGCCCATGCTTCTGTGATGGATCAGCAAGAACCATTTCTCTTGGTTAGACTCAGATGAATGTCAGCAGGTGGAGTGAGAGCCCTCCCGGAGATTCGCTGTCAGCCCACACCTTTGAAGCTGCTCTACAGATGACTACCCGAGTGGCATCCCTGTGGCTTGTCTCGTCCCACTTCTCCACACATGAGAAGGCGAAGAAAACTAGATGGATTTTAACATACTGTGGGGTTCCAGAAACCACATAAACTTACAAAAAAATTGTGTCATGGAGCTCTCTCCTTCTCCAAGACCCATAACATATGATGCTGTTTGTGTCTTATCAAGGAAGGAGGGATTTGTAAGGCTATTGCTGTTTTGGTTGTCCAGACAGCGTCAGAGACATTTAAACAGACACAAAGGGAAGTGAAGCAGACAGACTGGGTAGCATGCTCAAAACACACAGCCGTCAGCATCAGCTTAACACGGTAGTGTAGGTTGTGAGGGATTTTTTTGTGGGGGGAGGGAATTGTTCTATGAAAATTTCATACATATATGTACTGTAGCTTCCAAGCCTCTACTCCCCTCTTCAGCTCCCCTCAAGTCCCTTATGTCTCTTTAATTTTTTTAAACCCACCAAATCCAATTAGTGCTACCCACATCCAAATGGTTGTGATGTTATAGGCAACCTACCTACGAGTGGCCACCTCCTGACAAAAGGTGACTCCTTCCTCCCCCCCCCCCCCGCAGTCATCAACTACTAATAGTTCCCTAACTAGCAGTGGGAGCTCCTTTATGCTGGAATTTTTTAACTGGTTTGATCCTGATGGGTCTTGTTCAGATAAGCATAGCTGTAGTGAGTTCATTAGTGCAAGAATCAAAAGGCCCATCCCTGTGTAGGGTGCAGAAAATAGCTATTTTAACATGCTATTGAATCTAAGTAGTGTGTGTGTGTGTGTGTGTGTGTGTGTGCATGTGTGTATTTTATTGAGGATTAAACCCATGCTGTCATGCATGCTAGATAAGTGTGTTCTACCACTGAACTGTATCTCCAGTACTTTTTTGTAACACTTTTAACTTTTTTAAGTTTTTAAATTTGAGGACAGGGTCTCAATAAGTTGCCCTGGGGGGGCCTTGAACTTGCAGTCCATCCGTCTCAGTCACCAGAATATCTGGGATTATAGGCCTGTGCCACTTGTTCAAGCTAAAACTTTTTATTGGAATCCTAGACATTGCATCAGAGCATGAGAAAGAATGTCCTGAGAGATGATGTTGGGTGTTACAACTAGACAATACCATATATTCCATCCTTTGCCAGCTATGGCCCCTGATATTAGAATATTCATCTGCAATCTGATGGCTGATACATCTTTGTATATTTTTGATATCAACTTTAAAGGAAAGAACACATTTGTCAACTTTTTCTGGCCTGCAAGAAGTAGTAAGGCATTGCTCCCACTATGTTTAAAGCAACCAAGTTCACTATGGGGTTGTGGAGAGAGTTCCTTCGGTACAATGCTTGCTGTACAAGTAGGATGAGCCAGGTTCATAGAGCAAAAGCCCATCTTTAAACCCTTCTGCAACTTGCATTTTCATGAGAAGGTTGGGAAAACTTACACATTTTAAACATGGGCTTTCAATAACAAACCAGTAACAAAACTTATAGAAGAAATTTGTAGATTTTAACAGAAGTCAAAAAGAAGAAGTTTAAAAAAAAGCCAGTTATCTACCCAAGATTACACTGGGTGTCCCTGGCAGGAGCTACTCCCCCCACTTTAGAGGGCAGTTGGTAGGTTCCAGCCTTGTCAGTGGCTTCCCAGCTTAAGAAGCTGTGAATTTTATAACCATGCACCCTGCGGTCAAAGCTGCTGAGTGCTGTGTCTGAAGGCAGGTGGTTTGTGTGTTAAAGGTAGATATTAAACAGTTCTATTAAGGACCTGGAAGTATTTAAGGGGGTCGCTTGCCAGCTGTAAATTAGAGACCCAATCCCTGTTGGCTGGAAAGTTCTCTGGACTAAGTCCAGTTAAGTAGATGGAATCACTGGCGGTCTTTCCAAATTTGCACATTTAACAGCTTGGCTGTTCAGCCTGCAGCGCCATGCTGGGCAGTTCAGGAGTGGCATCACTGTGATGCAGCACCAGGATGTGGTGCCTGTGGGATTGGGAGGGTGTCTTGTCACTCACCCCAGCCCCATGCTGAGAAAATCAACCTACTGCTAGCACAGGGTCATGGAGCAGGTTTTTAAATAGCTGTGAATGGCAAATATCATTTTTAGGCTATCTGTTGTCTGAGGCTCTGCCCCGGCATTTGGAAGAAAGTGGGCCTATGTAGTCCTCTCCAAGGTTCCCGGATTCACAGTAGCTCTCTGCAGCTAAGAGGATTATGGTGGTCACATTGAAGTACTTGGGTGTCCTTGACAAGATCACCTAACTGGGGGCTGTGGTCTCCCTCCATGAAGATAGATGTGGTGAGTCAAAGGATCAGTATGAAATTTAACGTTTTTAAATTGATTACGTTTGGGCCAAGCTGGCTTCACGTCCGTGGGACCTGAAAGGTAGCAGAAAGCCTGCGCGCAAAGGCGCTTTATATTTGACCCAAGGAAGTGCTGAATCCTTAATTATTTAAATCAAGGGACCTTGGATTTTCCTTTTGCGCTGTGACCACAGATTCTGTAATGTGGAATTGATTTCTTCCCCAAACTCAGGTTTTTGAAAATAGGGAAAACCCACAGAGACGACCCTAGGCAAAATGGACAGTCATTTCCAGAGGACTGTTTGAAGCACAGGGACCATTCCTTCCGTGTTCCCTCCTCAGTCCTCTCCTCCTCCACACAGGATACAGAACAGGGCAGAGAGTGCCTTCCTGTTGAGAAGCAAAAAACACACAGCCTTGCAGCCATTGTGTGCTTGTCTTTTATGTGCTTTGCCCTGCTGCCTATAGAGGTCGGTCCTCCTTTCAAAAGGCTTTTAAGGGCTTATGTTAAAGTCTTCCGCTAGCCCTCTCCTGGTTTATGTGTTTGCTTCTAACATACATGACTGCTCATATAACTGCATGTGGATTTATAGTCATGCAGACAGCAAGGCTGAGCCTTGAGTCTTTAAAGTTGGGGTGCTTTTAATTCACTTAATGCCTGTGTAAAACACATTCACATGTTCCGCAAATAAGTATGAAGAATGTGTCTTCTGTGTTAGTGTCTGTAAAACTAATAGAACATGCACAGAGAATCACTCTGGGGAGCTGTGACTTGCTGATTTAGAGGTGCATGTTTCCTGTGAAAATTTTCAATGCATTATAATACACCACACCTTTTTTATCTTTCTTTTTTTTCTTTTCCATTTGTCTGCATAGTGTGGGGTATATTCATTTCCTATAGCTTTTAAATATTCTATTCAGTGCTCTTGCTTTTAGCTCAAATATTTGACTTTTCTAAGTATCTTTCCATTTTTCCTATTCAGTGTTGAGGAGAAGGAGGTGGGGAATATCTTATTTATCTCTTCATGAGGATTAGAAAGCCTCAAGAAGTTCCAGTTCCCCTTTGTTCACTTTGACACATGGCTCAGGTCCTTACTAAGATGCTTCGTTAATTATGTCTAGGCATAGTGGTACCCGTCTGGAATTCCGTCATTCAAATAGCAGAGGCAGGAGGATTACAATCTCAGGTCAGAGTGTGCCCCTCCAAAATTGCTTCATCGTTTCTGTTGCACAGAGACAGTGGCAACCGAGAGTATAAAGACTTGTCATACTGCTTTCACAGAAGGAACAAGTGAGATGAAGCACCAATAAATAGAAAGTCACCTGTGTCCTAGTTCCATTCATGTGGCTGGGATAAGACCCTAAGGAAAAACAACCTAAGGGGAAGGAGTTTGTTTTAGATCATAGTTCAAGATTACAGTCCATCCTTGATGGAAGATCAAGACAGGAACCTGAAGCAACTAAGTCACGGCCACAGTCAAGAGCAGAGAATGAATGCATCACGCTTAGTGTTCAGCTAGCTTTTTCTATAAAGTCAAGGACTCAAAGCCAGGGAATGGTGCTCCCCACTTTTAAGCTGGCTCTTCCCATATCAATTAAGGCTCTCAAGACAACCCCCCCAAACATATTCATGGAGAGAGAGAGAAGAGAGATAGAGAGATGCACACTGGCCAAACTGGTCTAGACAGTTCCTCACTGAGACTCTCCTCCTGGCTGACTCTGGCTTGTGGCTAGCAGACAAAATGAAACCATCACAGTTTCTGAATATAGATTGGCTCTTCCAATTCCAGTTTGACTGTGAGTTGCCTGTGTTTACTTAATCAGCACCAGCAAATTAGCAGAAGCAGTAGGAAGGCTAAGCAAGCAGAGCAGAACATTTTTACTGGTAACTGGTGAGAATCCAGTGTTTGCTCATGCTAAGGCTTCTCCCTATTGTGTTGTGTGTTAGTTTCATTCCCAGCAAAGTTGGAGGTCGCATAGACCCATCTGCTAACATGACTGTCTCGAAGACTTGGGATTTGCTTGGTTATACCACTAAGTGATGTTCAGGTCATGATCCCTTCGGTGACAGACACAATACTTCTGGAGGCATTTAAGTTAATAGCAACACGAAACCCATGTGGTAGCATCCTAAAGAGCAGTGTGGTACAGTGCCACCCAGCCAGCTTTAATCGGGGTTGGATGCCAACAGACAGAGAGGAGGGGTTCCTATTTTTAACTGGCTGTAGGCTTTGCCTCTGGAGCATGCATGCCCAGTTCTGGTGGTGAAGAATTTTCCACAAGACTCATGGAGTAGGAGAAAACCAGTTATTTATATTCATGAGTTGAGCTTGAGAGAGAAAAAAGGGGGGGGGTAATGGTTTGAAAGAGAGGACACCCAGAGTGTTTGCCCACATCAAAAAGAAGGCTATGCACACTTTTTTTTTTGCAGATTTACTTAAATTCGTTAACTACTCATTTTAAGTGATCTCGTACACACTCTTTTTCATGAACAAATAAGAGCCATGTGGAGTGAACTGAAGGAATGTTTTGAGATAATGTAAAGGCAAAGGTTGACAGAGCGCCTGATAACTAAAGGAGGCTCAGAGCCTCACTGCTCACCAGGAATCACACTCTATGGGGTCAGATTTGTCCTGAGTCCTAGCCTCTTTTAGGCTGAATCCCTTATGCTACATATATTGACTCAATTAGAATTCATTTTAGTTTTAAGTGTGTGTGTGTGTGTGTGTGTGTGAGAGAGAGAGAGAGAGAGAGAGAGAGTGAGTGAGTACAGGTGCCTGCAGAGGCTAGAAGAATGTGTTGATTCCCCTGAAGCTGTAGTTACAGGCAGTTGTGAGCTATCCAACAAGGATGCTGGGGACTGAATCAAAGTCTTTGTCAAAAGTGGCATTTGTGTTTAACTATTGGGCCATCTCTCCAGTCCTGTGTCTACTCAGTCTTAGACATAATATGTAGACGCTTTCTATTTGTAAAGTACCTTGAGAATTCTATTGGAATCCCATTTGGACTATGTAGTAAGTGACAGGGAATGCTGACTGGGGTCTGCTGTGATTTGGGGGTGTGCTTATTCTGTGCTAAGCTTCAGTCATGAAGGTTTGTAAGTGCACATATGATCAATATAGAGAGATATAACATTGAGTGTATTATCTATGAGCACTAGTGTGTGTGTCTCATCCTGTATCTTGTTTAAGGTTGAGACCAAATGATATGACCTTTCGTGTGTGTGTGTGTGTGTGTGTGTGTGTGTGTGTGTGTGTGTGTGTGTGCTCTCACATGGGCATAGGTGGTAGAGGTCCAAGAATAACTTTGTGGATTCTGTTCTCTCCTTCTACCATCATGTGTCTGCTGGGGATTGCATTTAGGTCATTAGACTTGCACAGCAAGTGCCTGTACCCACTGAGTCACCTTGCTGGCCTACTTGTCTTCATTTTAATGGCTCATTTGCTTTATTGATGGTGATATCTTGAGTTTTACATGATTACAGAAAACATCAAATTGGGTTTTCCAGCATCTGTCTACTCCATTTGACCTAGCACGGTGAATGCTTTAAAGTGTCATAGGAAGCCTTTTTATTTCAACATTTGACATGCTTGGGAACAATAGATGACCTCACTTTAGGACCAAAATAACTTGCAAATATCTCTAAGACGTTCAACAAGATCTTCAAAGTTCCTGGGGTTGGTTTACTGATCTCTCCAAATTTATCCTACCTTATCCAGATTCTGACACAAGGCAAGAATCCGGGGATCACGTGGAAGTATGCACTTCCCAAGGTCATGAATGTAACTCAGCCCACCAAGAGGCTCCACCACACCTGGCACACAGAGCAGTCCGTCTGCTCAGTCTCCTGTGGGGGAGGTAAGTGGTTTCCTAACTCTGCTTCCCAGATCATCTCTGCTTACAGGTTTTATCCAGTCTATAGGAGGACACTGTGAACTTTGGGGAACCCCAATGTAGTTTAGATCCGTGTCTCCAGAAAACAAACTTTTGTGAGCTGAGGAATGTGACTGACTATCAATCATAATGAGACTGACATTTGAATCATGTCTCAGACGCTATTTCAAGGAAAACCACATAAATGGAGAACAAAGAACAATCCAAAAACAAGGTGGCATTCCCTGTCTGAGGACCTAAACAGGAGTATTTACGAAACATTTTGTGCCTCTGATGGGAAATGTTGGACACTGGGAATCACGTATACAGCTCTGCTGAAACAAATATTTATGTAAACCAGGGTCCTAGCCGGTAGGTGTGAGTGAATATTCAGAGTTGAACTTTTCTCTGTGCATGCATCACACTGTTATAGAAGCATAAGATGCTTTGTGGTAAAGTAGAACTTTGGGGTTTTCACATAGAATCCCCCAGTGGCTTAATTATTTTTATGTACAGTTGTTTTGCCTATTTGTTTGCCTGTGTGCCTCGTGTATGCAATGCCTACAGAAGGCAGAAAAGGGCATAAGAACTCCTTGGAGCTGGTATTGCAGATGTCCGGGAGCTGCTGCATGGATGCTGAAATCAAACCCTGACCCTCTAGACTAGAGGCAAGAGCAACAAGTGCTCTTAACTGCTATGCCTTCTCTGCAGCCCCTCACTAGCGGCTTATAGATACAAGTGCTTTCTATTAGACTTGTGCAATTCATGTTAAAGCTTCCTGGGATGCTTCGTTTTATAGCGACTCTGTTTCAAATAGTATTTATCGCTTGATGGTTCTAGAATCCACTTGAAAATGAAAAACATATTAAAATTACCAAAATATAAAGTCTATTATCTTGGGGTTGAAACTGTGTCCAAAGGAATTATTTTCACAAAAATATTTGGATTTGGGGTCTTAAATAGGATACCAGAACACTGATCGATCCCAAACTAAGTTTTGGAAACCAAATCATGTGGGTTATCTGTGTTTCTCACTGTGCAACCTCTGGCATCTTACTAGGTTACATAAGCATCAAGGCCATTTGCTTACGAGATCAAAACACTCAAGTCAATTCCTCATTCTGCAGTGTCAGAACCAAGCCGGCAACAGAACCCAAGATATGCAATGCTTTCTCCTGCCCAGCCTAGTAAGTCTACAAATGTCTCCTTGTTTGTATGTGTTCCCTACATCTTTGTCACAGTTAGGCAACAATGAAAAGGCCCCGTTCATACTTCTAATGGGAAGGGATTAAAAAACAAACACAATGTCTACTATAAAAATAGGGGAAAAAACAGTTGAAATTGAATCATAGGACCTAAAAATATGAGTTTGCCTTAGACACTCTCCTCTTACTGTGCAAGCTTGAGATATAGCAGTGTCTTTCTCCTTCCCAACAGTAGTAAGACTTGAATCTAGGGCCTCATGTTTGCCAAGTAAGTGCTCTGTCACTGAGCAAAAGCCACAACCCCACCCTACCCCACCCCACCCTCATTTTAACTTTTGAAAAAAAAACCACCGTCTTTGCAGAATGGAATCAAGCAGATATTTATATGACACACAATCCTAGATTAGTTAAATTTCAATGTGGCTGTATGCTTGACTTGTACATAGGCCATCCAGGAATGTAAGGATGATACTAATGCAGACCGTGAAACCTCAGATGCAAATTGCACAGTAGTAAAACAGAAACCAGAGAGGTGAAAGCCCAGTGGTGCCACTCCCACTGGTGACTGTCCCTCTGGGGCACTCAGTGGGTTTGTTCTCAGACTCATTTTAGCCATGCCACTGTTGGAAGATGAGTCGAAGCAAGCTCCCTGGCCAACTGGAGGCTTCTTTTAGGCGACTTATCTTAAGCCAAATGTATTTATATAAACCAGTGGTGACAGTCAGATCATTTTAATAAGTGGTATTGACTTCGTGGTAACACAGTCGAGTATGTGTATATGTGTGCATGTGTGTGTATAAATGAACTAAAAATATTTATGTGTATAAACTGATATTTTATTTTCTCATAATTGTTTGGGGTTTTAGATACCCACCAATCCTGTATGTCTAGTTTCCCTCTGAGATTCTGAAGCTAACTGAATCATGAATACAAAGAAAAAAAAAGAAATAGAGCATGGGGGGGGACTTTTGTGGGTTTTCCTCTTTTTCCAAAAAATAAATAGTTATAAGAATTACCTCAGTGGCCCTAGGATGCAATTAACAGAAAGAGTTCTTGAATCTCATGGGCTCATCCCTTCTTTAGGTAGTGGGAATAATATGTTTACTAATGTGTACACAGAGAATCACACTTGATGGACAAAGTGACAGTTTCTGATCCCAGGACTTCCTCCTATCCCTGGTTAGACCATTCAGCTAAAGACAGGAACTCTTTCATAAGTAGGTCTGTGTAAGAGCATGCTGAGGTAACCCACAACGTCTAGATTTTCCTGAAGCCCATGGGCAGGACTGATTGATGTTCTGTTAAGAACAGCCCCTTGCAGGGGCTGCAGAGTGAAGCTGGTGTCCTGGGTGGACTCTTCTGCTTCCCCCTTTGCTCTTGACCCTTCCTCAGTGTCCGTAAACCCAGTTCAGAGAATGGACTCTCTCAAGGACAGCTCTTCCCCCAGGATAGACTAGAAAGCAGGATCTCGACTCTGAGAACCCTAAGGACAAAGGGATTACCAGATATAACTCTGCTACTCCACATGCATCGGCCTTGTCAGGAAGACTCACTGTGTGTCAGGCTCTGAGCGGAGAAGTGTAATGTGGAGGTGGCAGCGCATGGTCCCGTCATTCCCTTCAGGGGGAACGGAGATGACGGGTATGCACGGAAGGACTGAGATGCAAAGCCGTGTGCTATAAAATGTTAGGTATCAATAAAGGGCAAGATGGAAGACCTGGAAGAGAAGCAGGTGAGAGAAAGACAGCCTGGGAATCAGAGGTGGAAGACCAGCAGTGCCACCCCAATGCCCATGTCTCATTGGGCTCTCTACTAGACGTACAAGCTCATCACCTTTGTCATATAAGGAAAGAAACTTGAATTTGATAGAAAAACACAATTTGGGGGGTGGGAGGTAAATGGTGAGACTAGTAATTTCAAAGTATGTTTCCTAAGATCTTGTAAAGTATATAAGTTGTATAAATATGAGGAATTATTTGATACATTGTCTCTGACTGAAAAAATAGGATGCTCTGAATTTTGAGATATTTTTAAGAGTACATATAGTTCTAGCACTCTCGTGTTAATTCTCTAGACTAAAGGGTTTAATTTTACACACAGGGTTTATGGTGGAAGCCAAAGAAGCAGGGAGGATAAGATTAAGGAGGGTGATGAAATTCTTGATGTTTAACCGAAGAACAGTTAGCTACTGATTTGGTCTTATTTTCTAAAATAATTAGTGCTTAGCATATTTGTATCCAAGGTAGGCTGTAGCCATCACTGCTGCGAGTTAAATGTCCAGCAGCTGTATCTTCTGGTTCTTTATTTTAATGTTATAACTGTACATCATACAATTTTAGTCAGTCAGAAGTAATTCTTGAAAGGGACTCAGAGTTTCCATGGATAGGCATTCCTGCATCGTGACTTAGTTCTGGAAAACCATGTCTGGTGATCTTTAAATAGACGGCATGAGGTTAGATCTCTGAGCCACCAGTAAACTGTAAACTAACTAGAGTAGGAGCATGGGGAATTGCCACTCCGAAGCAGCTTCTCCTCTGAGCATTGTCTCTCTCCTACATAAACGCCTGCCCTCCTTGCTGCTCCCTCGTCTGCTAGCCTGTGGGTACCTCACAGTACTTACCAGGAAGTGCACATACCCATGGCTTCACTGTGTCATAGGCTGCCTTATGGACGAATGCGGTTTCATTCATCTTTCCGACCCCAGTGCCTGGGTCCCTGACACAGTTGAAAGCTCAGTAAATTTGCTTGGCTAGATTACTCAGAAAGAAAAACATGTTTCTTTCCATGTAGAAGACTAGAATGCATTTTTGCCAGAACCTTGTGGAGATGAAATATGTCTCCTTACAGCTGCCCCCCACCAATCGATTTGTAACTCAACATCCATAAAAGAACAGTTAGTGGGGGTTGCCCTGATGGGTTATTAAACAAACCAGGGGCTTTTCCTGGGTAGTTTGTCTTGAGAAGTGGTACTACAGAGCTTTGACTTCACAGGAAGTAATTTTGGGTCTCCCTGAAAGTTGGTTGCCAGGTGAATGGAGTGTATGCAGCAAGTCCTGTGCCGGGGGGCAGCAGAGCCGGAAGATACAGTGCGTGCAGAAGAAGCCCTTCCAGAAGGAGGAAGCTGTGCTGCATTCTCTCTGCCCAGTGAGCACGCCCACTCAGGTTCAAGTGTGCAACAGCCACGCCTGCCCTCCAGAGTGGAATCCCGGGCCCTGGTCTCAGGTACCAAAGCACCACTTTAGAAGCATGGTCTGCATGAAAAGCCAAGGTGGTGGGAATATCAGTGACTTTGCTGCCCGAGAACTGCTCAGCTCTGTGCATCTTCAGAGTGAATTAATGAGAGTTGTCATTTCATCTTGTACCTTTTTAATGGTTCTTATGTGACCTGAAGTGTTGGACCTCTTATACCAGAGCTTGGACTATTCCCTTAGTGGCCCACAAATTAGCATGGCGACCATTTAGGGGAGTCTATGAATGCAGCTAGAAAGGGATTGGGGCATAGTGCTGGCTACTAAGAGATGGATCCATGGCACTTGTTACCAGGCCCAGCTACCTGAGAACAAGCCCCAGGAACCACACAATTCTAGCGAGTTATCTGCTGATCTCTACACACAGCAAAAAAAAAAAAAAAAAAAAAAAAAAAAAAAAAAAAAAAAAAAAAAAAAAAAAAAAAAAAAAAAAAAAAAAAAAAAAAAAAAAAAAAAAAAAAAAAAAAAAAAAAAAAAAAAAAAAAAAAAAAAAAAAAAAAAAAAAAAAAAAAAAAAAAAAAAAAAAAAAAAAAAAAGGAATAAATGGGATAAAACAAACAAGATAAAGGAAGAAGCTTTAATTTTTTTTTCAGTGGCAAAGCTGTACAGCTAAAAGAATACAAAAGAACCAAGCACTTGTCACAAGGCATAGCATCATGGGGTCAGAAGAGGCATAGAATAGGAATTCCCTGCTGTGCACAACTCATAAATGTTCTGTAAACCAGATGCTCCCTCATGGGAGTATGTTCATTTCAGAGACATTTTGGAAGTGAATGAGCCCTCTTGGCATCTAGAGCACAGAAGCTAATGTCCTCCAAGAGCACAAACAGCTCCCCAAAACACAGGATAAACACCAGGGTTTTCCTGCCTTCTAAGCCTTATCTTAGTCTGTGTGGGTGGATAGTATAAAGTACATCACCTGTGCCACGATGCTAACTAGTGGCCAGTGCCCCCACGTCTGTGTGGGTGGATAGTATAAAGTACATCACCTGTGCCACGATGCTAACTAGTGGCCAGTGCCCCCACGTCTGTGTGGGTGGATAGTATAAAGTACATCACCTGTGCCACAATGCTAACTAGTGGCCAGTGCCCCCACGTCTGTCGTGCTTTCCCTTAGACTCTAAGTTTAACAACACACCACCAAATTTCCAGAAGAAACGAGGAGAATATTTTTATTAAAATTGGGACTATATTTGTTGGGAAATAAGGGTCCAGGAGTAGGCAGGGATACATTGAACATGGTAATAAATACTTGTATTTATTATATATACACAAGTATTTATACAAGTATATAAATATATAAGTGTTTATATAATATATACAAGTGTATATATATTATATATATATATTAGTGGGGGTTAGTCAAAATAGGATGTGATGTTGAGTCAGTCTTTCTTTGCAACTGAGAATTGCAAATGGAGAATTCAAAGGCCTGATGGAGCCACATGTATAATATGGACATGGACCAAAGGAAATGGGTAATACAGAGTGTCCAGACATCTTAAAATACTCCAACTTCCACATGAAAATATTCTGAATATTTTTCCTTTTACAGATTAATTGTAGAGACCAGATCTGTCTTGAGTAGTTTTTGTGATGAACATGGAAGAAAAATTTGTTCCCACAAACTACTCAGCTCTTAGATATGGGTCACAGGTCACAGCAACAAATCAATTCATTCTGCGATCAATGCACACAGTGCATTCTTGCGAAAAATAACTGCAAACAAAATTAGATTTTTATTAACCATTCAGGAATTATATGTGAAGGAATGATGATCGGTTCCATGGTTCATTCCCCAGGTTCCATGGTTCACTCCCAAGGTTCCGTGGTTCGCTTCCAAGGTTCCTTGGTTTGCTCCCAAGGTTCCGTGGTTCACTCCCAAGGTTCCTTGGTTGGCTCCCAAGGTTCCGTGGTGTGTTCCCAAGGTTAGGTGTCAGACTCAACTTACCAGCTTGTGTTTGTTTCTTAGCAGCAAACTACCTTGACCTTAGACTAAGATGTTTCTTTTGAATAGGGTGATAGCAATGAACTCAGAAGGTTGATGGGCAGCTGTGTGATGCAGGCTCCAATTTACAACCTAAAGTGCATCACCTTGAATATATTAAAAAAGCTCCTGTTGTCCACAATGTGATAATTGTGGCATTATCTCCTTTAAGACTGTGGACACTGATGAGTGAGAAGTTACCGTGGTCCTCTAAACCCTAGTAGGACTATGTCCCAGCCTATTATGTAAGTTCTAGTGGCCACATCCTTTAATCTTTCTGAGAGAAAAAGAAGACCACAAAAGCTAACATGGAGATAAAGCCCTCCGAGACAGTCTCTGTGTGGAGCCAGTCTTCTGAGAAATTTTGAAGTTTTTAGCTGTTCCTGGGATGATTCTTTGACATCTTATCTAGTTCATAGAATTCTCAGGAAAGCCAAAACAGAAAGGTCTTAGAAAAAAGAAACTTGCCCAGGCTAAAGATTTAGATTGTGCAAATTTATCCAGAAGTGTTTGATAGGTGCTTGTGTTAGCACCATGCCCAAAGAAAGTTCTTAGGAGTTAAGGATCTCACTCTTTTTGATACTGTTGCCCATATCTATATTGAGAGTGTACATTTTTCTGCTTTTCTACCAGTGGTGGCACAGTAATCCACCTTAGACAGAGGCTTACAGCAGAGAGAGGAAGCCAAGTTCTGATACAATGTATCCTGTGTCTGGAAAACCCTTTGTTTCATGATAAGCATGGTTCATCTTCAGGCTGGGGATGAAACAGCCACTGGGTATTCAGATGTTTAAAGCGGAAGCTAAAATATCCCATTTTAGCTTCGGAGGAGTAGGGAGTTTGAGCCAAGGAATGAAAATGATTGAGACAGAACCACTTTTGAATGAATAACTAACTGCCTGTCTTTGGTTTTACCTGTCTCTTTCTTGGTTAGATCTGTTCTAACACTGTGTTACACTATAGGAATAAAGAGAGAAATCGGAAGGGGAGCACAATGTTTTAAATATTATGTAATGTGTAGGGTATTGATGAAGTGTCACTGCAGCACTGTAAATATGTTCCGTGTTTACCCAAACGAACTCCACCCGAAATGGATACAAATGGCACCTTCTCTTCTTCTCAAGTGTTCCAAGACCTGTGGGCGAGGAGTGAGGAGACGCGAGGTCCTCTGTAAAAGCTCTGCAGCAGAGACTGTCTCAGAGAGCCTGTGTTCTGGTAGCCCCAGACCTGAGTCACAGGAGGGCTGCGTGCTGGGACGATGCCCCAAAAACAACCGACTCCAGTGGGTCGCCTCTTCATGGAGTGAGGTATGAGTCTGCGCACACTGTGGGGTGGGGGGTTCTTCGTAAATGCTCCTTCACTCACCCACACGGCTCCTTTCTGTACAGACATGTGCCAGGTGCCACCTCAGTGCTGTTTCTCTGCATTGTCCCCAATGGTTAGAAATGGAGCAATGGTGTTCCACTTTTTTTCTCGTTTGATTCAGTCCAACCCATGTGCTAGTAGCACCCACATTTATAATGGGTCTTCCCTGTTCACTTAAACCTCTCTGGAAATTGCAGGGGTGTGGATCCTAGATTATTTAAATCCAGCAAACTTGACAGTGAGTTTCCACTCATCATAATAAGCTTGATGGTCCCACATCTCTTCCTCCAGTCACTTCTGCTCTAGGTGATAAGGCCTGACCCGTGTCATGAACGAAATTCAACACTATGCTCCTGTCTCCTCTCAATCGTTTTATAAAGGCATTATCACAAAAATAACCTCTTTACAATCAGCCATGAATATGCACTGTGAGGGTAACATTGGGCTTACCTCGATTTATTCATCTTTACAATGGAGCTAACATACCACCATCATAGATTATAAGATTTATACGGACACATTGACTGGTTCACTTCCAGACCCCATAGGTTACATTGTAGTTTAAAACAGTCTGTTCTCTTTCCGTTCTATCTTTTTCCCTATAGTGTAATACAGCGTCAGAGTAGATCTAACCAAGAAAGAGACAGGTAAAATTAAAGACAAGCAGTTAATTATTCATTCAAAGGTGGTTCTGTCTCAATCATTTTCCTTCCTTGACTCAAACTCCCCACTCCTCAGAGAGCCCTCAAATACTCCTGGTCACTCCCATCTTGCCCCAACTCTGGTCCTTCAACAAGACGGATGGAGGATGTTGAGAAATCAAAAGAATCTTGAACTATTACAATATTATCATGGGGCATTGGCAAAGTGAGTAAAACCGGTACCCCGTGTCTCACACATTCACATGGCTCCTCATCCCTGACGAACAGGGATTTCTCTTTGAAATTCGGAGAGGAGAAGATCACTTCAAATCTCCTGCCTTTGATTTCCTCATCTGTAGCAAGAGGGACCTCGCTGCAGTATTGGTTGATATTATGTGGACACACAGCTCAGCAGATTTGACTGTGGAACCCTGCACTCTTATCCCTCCTTTCTGGGCTCCTAGTGTTCTGCTACCTGTGGTTTGGGTGTGAGGAAGAGAGAACTGACGTGCAGCGAGAAGACCTTGCAGGGGAAACTGATGCCATTCCCAGAGCGGAGATGCCGCAACATAAAGAAGCCAAACCTGGAACTGGAAGAAACCTGCAACAGAAGGGCTTGCCCAGTGTACGGCATGGTGGCAGGGTGGTATTCATCACCATGGCAACAGGTGGGTGCATGCAGGCTTAGGAAGCAGATGTTCGAGAGAGATGTACCACCCAAGCATTGCTCTCAGTCCATCAATAGTTGTCCCACTCTATAGAGTTGGGATGGTAGGCATCCGTCGACCTATCCCACCCTCTAGATGAGCCTGGGCAGTTACTACATACAGTCTGGTGTATGGTGTTTAGGCCTAGAAAGCTGGAATAAGTAAAGTATTGAACAGAAAGCCTGCGACATCGTGCCCGTGTTGGTTGATGCCACTCTTGAAACTGTCACTTTGTGTTCCCCGGCTGGCAGAGCATGTTTCTGAGGGACACAGAAAAACTAAATTTTGCCAGCCTTTGCCCATGCTTTCTATTAATGCTCTTTATGCATTTTCTCATCTCATCCCTCTCATCAACACTTGTGGTAGCCATTATTGTCCCAGTTTCATGGATGAGAAAGTAAGGCTTAAACTGTCAGTCATCAGGGGACAGAAACACCTTGTTCTTGGGAACACTGGTTAGTTCCATGAGAACCTAAAGCTATGCTGAGGTCCTGGGACATTGCTACTGCTAAACTCACTGGTGTTGCAACAGATGCTCAACTCACCCTTAAACACAGGTTCTAGTAGTATCTGTGTATAATATAGAAAGGTACATTGAAAATGGGAGGACCTGAAAACAAATCCTCAATGAAAGGAAATGGAATTTTTCTATTTGACTAGGCATGGTGACACACACATACACACTCACACATGCATGCACACACACACACTCATGCACACATGCATGCACACACATGCACTGCTATAGGCTTAAGTTTTGTGATTTTATTTAATATTTAGAAATTCTTTTTATGGTTTATGAAACCCATTATTGATCATTTATGTATAATGAATATAAAGACATTTTCACATGGAGGAGTCATGTACTTTTATTTGAGTGAGTGGATGTGATTAGACTTCAGCCAACAATGGCCAGGAAGCCAGATGTTTTCCTCCTCTGACATCTGCTTTTGTGCAATAAAAGCTGACTCATGGACCTCGGTGCTTATTGTGTATTAGGAAATGGCACCCTCGGAGTCAGACAAGTGGATGGAAATCATACATCTATATTTGAATGTTTGGAATATTCCTAAGTGCATCTTCTTTCTGCCAAAATTTACTATTTCCTCCCAAATACCAGGCCATACAGTGATATTTGTACGAAATGGTGTTCTCGTCTGTCTGCGGTCTGTTCTAAAGCAAAACAGCACAGATCTAGTTAAAGGGTCTCCTTTTCCCCTGGCATTTCCATCCTTTTGTTAAAATTCCACCAATATTCCATGTAGTTGAACCTAGATTCTACTTAATCAGGAAGTAAAATCCCTTGGCTGTTAGGTACCATGCTACCTCAGAAGCTAGCTAGGCACCATCCCAAAATATCTCTGGTTAGTTCATCCTTTACGGCCCCTGTTTCAAATGACTCACATCCATGCTGGCATCTGGCTGAGATTGCCTGGGCTTCTTGTCCTCCATTCCTAGCCATGTCTGGATTTGTTTCTGATTTTTTGAGACTACTTCCGGAGCCTACCTCCTTATGATCCCCTTCACTGGAGACACACTCTCGGGTGCAATAGCATTTGCGCAAGACTTTTCTGATAGACCCCAGAGCTCACACAGGGCTGAGTAGACTTGGACTGGCTGCAGACTGCATCATCTGTTGGATGCCACTGACTTCAGAGAGGACACTGCCCAGCTAAGCAGGTATAACTCCCTTCTGTCTCCCTCCTTGGCAGTGCACAGTAACCTGTGGGGGAGGAGTCCAGACCCGGTCTGTCCACTGTGTGCAGCAAGGCCGGCCTTCCTCAAGTTGTTTGCTCCATCAGAAGCCTCCAGTGCTCAGAGCCTGTAATACAAACTTCTGTCCAGCTCCTGAAAAGAGAGGTAAAGGATCCTATGCCCCATCAATCTCACCAGTTTTAAGAGAGATCTTCCGCAGCTCTTTATGGTTGGTTGTGCTTGACTCTATGGTGTCATGGTTCCATCAGCACCCATGGGGCTGCATTCTTACACTTGTGCAAGGCCAAATCTGAGACATTTTCAGTCAATACCATATTGTTTGCGTGATCTGAAGGCAACGTTTCATTCAGTAGGGTTTTCCAGCCGTTCATCCCTGCGAAAGAGTCATGTCGCCATTCTTTCTTTTTAAGATGAAGTCTTTGGAGGCTGGAGATGGGGCTCGGTTGGTAGAGTGTTGCCTAGCATGCATGAATCCCTAGGTTCTCTCCCCAGCATGATAGAAAACTATGCATAGTGGTGCACACCTATAATCCAAATCATTTTAAAGTAATCTGGGAAGTATCCCTCGGTCAGGTCAGATTTCATTATGCTAAAGAGTCTCTCCTGAGCACACAGCTGCTGGGGTTTCTTTCATGTTTAATCCGATCACAGATTTTCCAAGCTCGCCTAATCGTTCAGCCCACTTTTCCCAATTTGTGGTGGAGAGTATTTGGTGGGGTGAGTTACCACTTTCCTCTCCCCCGCCATTCCACCTGCATCACTTGGCATCTCTGGGTGCTCAGGGCATCAGTGTGCTATCCTGTGTACCTGTAATGGAGGGGTTGCTGAAACAGGGTCATCTCTAATCAGCACTGGGATTCTACATGGAGGAGAATTAGTCTTACAGAGTGATGGGGTGTGTTCTGCCAGAATACCTCTCCCTCCTGTCAGTCTCTGTAGTCAGATCACTCTAGAAGGAAATGCAACCCCTTAGCATTCTGGTCTCTCAGCCAGGCACAGGAGAGAGGAGATCCTGTTACTCTCTGTTTTCCCAACACCTGATGCTCACCTGGCTCACAGTGGTTGCTGAGAATGCAGTAAAAAGAAAGCTTGTGTCCACTGTGGCGAAGCTCTCTGTTTTATTCCTATTGAGGTCATTAGGAACTCACCAGGTAGCCCCAGGACTCTCATTGGGAATAACAGGATATAGCAAAGCAGCATCCTGTCCAGAAACTATAAGGATCTCAGAACCTTGTGGTCTCACGAAACTTCCCACCTTGAGAAAGAGGTGGGGAAACCAGACTTTAACAGACTGGCCAAGCCAGACCCCAGAATGGAGGCAACTTTTGAAAACGGCCTCCAGGAAGTAAGGAAGGTGGATCTTGTATGTGCTCAGCAGAAGAAAAGGCAAATGCAGAAGAAGAACAGCAAGGTACTTAGATTAGGGGCACAGCTGACGACATAGGCACAAACCAAAAGTGGCACAGGGCCCTTATCAGTCATCACAGAGACATTGGCTGTAACTGGGTAAGATGGAGAACCATGGCCTCTGTAAGACCAAGACAGTGAGTGACCTGTAGTAGAGTGAGAACAGGACCTCCTCTTGGAGAGGTGGCTGCTGCTTCCGAGGAGAGATGGAGGAGTTTCTTTTATGGGGAGGTGGGAAGTTGGGTGGATTTTGAAGACTGGACCAGTGGTGCTTGCTCCTTTTCTGCATGCAGGGAGTGGGGCAAAGAGAAAGGTGCCTAAAGTCAGCCTCCACAGTGTAAGCCAGATGCCTGGGTCATATCTCAGAGAAGCGGCCATCCTTAACTGTTTTAATCACCAAACCGCCACAAAGCAAAGAGGGCACTGCACACTCACTGCATGCTGACCTGCCTCAGCTCTACCTCCTGGCTTACATGAAGCCCAAGGGCCCTGATATGGGCTTTTGGTAAAATTCCATTCTATTCATAGGAGAGATGGCTCAGTGGTTATAAGCACCGGCTGCTCTTCCACAAGATCAGGTTCAATTCCCAATACCCACATGGCAGCTCATAACCATCTGTAATTGTAGTTCAGGGGAATCTGATGCCCTCTCCTGTGGGCATGTGATTGGTGCGTAGAAAACGTGGAGATAAAGCATCCACATATATAATTAAAACATTTTAAAGAGAGGTGGGAGTTGGTACAGTAGCAAGATTAGCCAGCGAATGATAGTGTATGCCTGCAATCACAACACCTGGGAGGCAGAGGCAAGTTCAAATCTACCCTGGGTATATAGCACAACTAAGGTACATGCCAACCAATCTGCGGCATCAGATACTAGATGGGTATACGGTAATTGAACTCACATACGTGCATAGGTGTATTGCATACGTATAAATTAGGCAAACAGAATGCAGTGGGATCTTGATCTTAATGTCTAACTTGAATCTCAAACCAGCTTCCTGGTTCCAGACCCCTGACCCGTAGGAGTGCCCATTTCAGGAAATTAAACTCCATCCTTCTTTATACTTGATTTAAAAAATACTGTTGTTACTGTTATTTCTCTCACATCATTTACCAAGTATCTGCTGGTACAAGTTATCTGCATGAACATCAGTGTGTGTGTGTGTGTGTGTGTGTGTGTGTGTGTGTGTCCAGAAGTCATTGGAAAAAAAAGAATATCCCATCTCATTTTTAAACCTAATTTCCTATGCTACATGTCTTAATTTTATTATTTTAGCTACTTTAGTTATTTTTTCCAAACATATTTTATTTAGTTAGCACTTGGATTTCTGTGGAGCTGGTGGAGAGGCCTTAACAAGTGCAAATCTAAACTTCTGCGACCAGGAGCTCATTGTTCAGTATGAGCCTTGATGTGTGAAGAGAGGAGCATGCTGCCCAAACCAGTGCGGAGCGATGATAGTGTTCCAAGAATAAAAAGAGTCGATAAGTTTTTAAATATATTTATTTAGCAACTACTTTGTGGTTGGCACCATTTTAAGTATTGGGAAGACACCGATGAAGAGTGGAGACCAAGAGCCTGCTCTCAAAGCCTTTGCATTGTAGAGGGCAGAGAATAAGCAGCCACATGGCACAATGAGGGTGGATAAAGCAAGCGAGGAAGAAAGTGCAGACACTCCCCGGGAGGCCAAGCAGTAGGTTAGTTTGTTGAGTGGCAGAGGAGAGAAGAAACTAACCTGGGATTTTAGGGACGGCTTACCTGGCAGTGAACTGGGAAGACGGTAGCGGAGCTCACTGGTGCTTCAGGGATCAGCAAGGCGGCATGGCTGGGTTTGGGAAGAGAGGAGATGAGGTCAGGGAGTTCAGGCTTCAGATCCCAAAGCCTCAGCCTCGACAGCGATCACCATACCTTGGACTGTGGAGGGATGGGAAGGAAGGCTCTGGGTAAGAGGCATGACAGGAACTGGTTAGTGTCTGAAAGGGATTTCTGGGAATGACTATGAGACAAGGAAGGGCGTGGAAAGGGAATTCTGGGCACAGGAAGCCAGGACTGCGGAAACTGTAGGCAGGTGTGAGTCACCGAGAAAATCCAAACTGGGGCCGATACAACAGGAGTCAGGAGAGCTGTGGGTCTTTATTGTGCTCCCAAAGACAGGTGGAGAGTAAGTAAAAGAAAACTGCTCTTTGGAAGGGTACCACCCTGGGACCCTTGTGTCCATGCTTACCACCAGGCTATATACAGACAATCATGAGCTACTGGACATGGCTTCTTTTCTAACACTGATCCGCCATTTAAATTTTGCTAACAGACACAAACCATTTGGCCTATTAATCCTGCCCTGGCAAAGTCCAAATGTATCGTGGACAGAGCACATAGAGGGATGAGGCAGTGGGCCTAGGTCTCTGTCCCATAGGCCCGTAGCTCTCATCTTAATAAGAAGGTCAAAGTCCTAGCTAATATGCTAAATGCTTTCTGTCTTTTCAGATGATCCATCCTGTGTTGATTTCTTCAGCTGGTGTCACCTGGTCCCTCAGCATGGGGTCTGCAACCACAAATTTTATGGGAAACAGTGCTGTAGGTCATGCACAAGGAAGAGCTGATCCAGAGCCTGCTCACCCTCCTCAGAACAGGACCTTACCTGCCTATCTCCAGGTCTGTTTTTCATCAAGACTACAAACCACAGAGGAACTGCCACAGGGTTTGAAGAATGGATAGAGAGCCAGCAGCCTCCTGAGTCGACCTCTAGAAGCACATGGTACTCTAAAGGACTTGACATTGAGAAGTGTTGACAAATCCAACTTTAAAAAAAAAAGCCTTTGATTTGCACTGATGTGAAGATGAGACACATCATACTGAGATATGTCAAGTTTTCATTCTGACCAAGTGAAAACCTTGTTGACTCTGGGATGTGTCTCCTCCCCACACACATACCTTTGAACATCAAAGGAGTCAAGGGCAAAGACATCTATTTTTAAAAGGCCCTCGAAGGCTCCAGGTCAAAGACTGACATTCAGAACCATCAAATATATGAATGGAACTCTTCGCCTAACAGTTGCTTGGATTTTATAGTGTCAATATCTGACACCAAATGGTGCTCAATGAATGGGTGCTTGCTGCTGGACTGGCAAGCTTCATCTTGTTTCTTTTCTGTGTGTTGTTTATTTGGCTTCAAGTATATTCTGCCTGTAGAGGGGCTCCAAGACTGAAATTAACAACTTGAACTATATTCCCAGTAGCATTCAGGAAGCAGGGCCACATGAGCTATTTCAGATCTCCAAGTAATTAAAATTCACAATCAAAGGGGGAAAAAAAAAGACTCAAATATTGATGCCTTTCATGTAACATCAACCTTACAACTTTAAGTGCTTATTGAATGAGAACAAGGGAGGCTGGTGCCTGCTTTCTGGGAACAAGAACTGGTGACATGTTCATTTCTGGTAAAAATAGGCACTCACTGGTAAAATAACATGCTTGAAGGAGGGAAGCCTACCATTTATAATGCCCCATACATATTATCAGAATGCTTAGAAAATTAAAGACTGCTTGTGGTTTTCTCCTAACAACTGACAAGTTTCAATTTGCCCCAGGACTTGGTCAACAAGGAAAAAAAATAGTGACCAAGAAAAATCCATCTGTCTTCTTTCTACATTAATAAATTACAACTCACCAAGACCCCTCCGTGAATGCCAGGACTTCACCATGTCTCAGATGAGACTTTTTTGGTCATCGGGAGCCAGCTGTTGATGGGCATTAACAAGCTTAAAATTGTTCTCAATTGGAAAAACACCACTCTGTTTGCCAAAACCAGAGTAACTTATAAGACTGTGTTCCCCTGCAATTCTTTGAGAAGTGGTTCTACAGGGCATGTTTATACGATACTACTCTATCCCCCCTCCCCAATTTCTTTGATGAATGTACACTCATTTTTATTGCTTCTCAGAGTCTCAGTTCAAACAGGGGTTTGCCAGCTCAGCAGAACCAGCTAGACAGTGTCCTGTTAAATTTAACAGCATTCTTTGTCCCCATCCTAATGGGAAGCATGAGTTCTTGGATGCCGTGGAAGTGAAAAGTAACAGCTTGGCCCTCTTGGCGTGGCCCTTTGGTAGTCATTTTGATATGAGGAGAGAAAAAAAATGATACCACATTATCATCCCCTTGCTCTCTGAAAAGTGGGAAGTTATTTGTCTTTATATAATTATCATTTTATTATTTTATGGGAAAGAATTAATTTATTAATAGCCTGTTCTTATGTGTCTCACTCGCGTCTCTGAGTAAATGATATTCTGAGGGAAAATGTTGTATTAAGAAAAAACATGGATTATAGAGAAAAATCAAAATATATGTGTAATATTTAATTATTTTATGTTTTATAATAAAGTATTCTCTTTCTTTATCTTTGAAATTTGTCAAATTCTTAAACAAGTTAGTGAGAAGTCAGGTATTTCCAAGTTAATTTAATTGTCTAACCATTGATAGAGAATCTCAGCCTAACTTACTAAGGGGGCCAGGGGTAGGCTTTAAGAAGAATTTGTTACCTTTGTGCATTAGGAAATAAACTGTCTAGTTCTGATGCACTTGGGGCCAATCAGATGGCTCTGCAGGTAAAGGTACTTGATGCCATTGCTGATGACCTGAGTTCAAACCCTGGAACCCACACTGTCGAAGGAGAGAACTGACTCCTGAAGGGTTGTCTTCTGACCTCCACACGTGTGTGTGTGTGTGCAGCCCTGCAAACAAATGTGAAACAAATACGTATTTCAAATGTGTTCTCCTGTATTGTGTAGATAAAGAAATGCATATGGAAATCACTGGAGATAAAGTCATTGCAGCTACTTCCTCTTTGAAAGGCATTCTGAGAAAATATTTATGCCAAAATGAAGGGGAAGGGAGAAGGAGGGATAGTATTTACAGGATGGAAAAGGACAGGGAGAAGAAAAAAAAAACCTTAATCAAACAGCATATATTTTCAGGCTTTCCAAACTTTAATCATCAGACTCATGAAGACTTTCTGGATCTTCAAATCTAAATAAGCTGAATATCCAGCATCTGTCTGCATTGATGGCTACACACCAGGCATAGCCCTAAAAGAGATTTAAGAGTATTATGGTATAGATTATTAATGTATATGAAAATAAAAATTAGGGTTAAGAATGGAAAGTGAGTAAGTAATAAAGTATGATTACAAGAAATTCATTAGGGTTCGATGGCTCTCAGGTCCTATGCACAACACTTTTATATACGTTATCTCATTTAATGCACACAGCCGCTCAATTAGGGAGATGCCATTGCCTGTGAGGGAAGACATCTGGGATTCTGAGAGATCACGTATTTGGCCCTGAGGCAAATGGCCAGTTTGTGATGGGGTCAAGTCTTGAACCCAGACCACTTGGGACTCTTCTGTCACAATCCTGGGAGACATAAAGAAAGCAAGGAACACATAGGCCTTGGAATCATGGTCCCTGAGATGCATGTGACTAAGACTTTAGTGATAAATGACTTTAATGATGATGAATTATGGGCAGAGCTGGGGACAAGATGTGGAATCAGGGCAGATGGTAATAAATTCCTGCTAAGCCCCTCTTTTCAGCAGAGGATACTTGAGGACTTGTTGCACAGTTATTGCATAGTTAGACTCTATTGCCTAATAACAGCTTCTCTCTGGGATGATAGTGTTTCCTGGACAATAGCACCAGAGTGTCTGGAGCCTGCAGCTCCCGGGATCGTCGGGATGGAGAGAAGGCTTGCGGGAATGCCCTTGGCTTTGGTTCTGTTCTAATCATAAGCAGAGATGGTCTTATGGCAGTGAGTATCATGCTAAGAGCAGTTGATAGCATTAAGATCATAAAGCCCATTGCTGTAGTCATCATAGGGAATGGTAATTTTTTTATGGGTTTCATGGCCTTAGTTCCTTATCTTGAAGAATATAGAAACATGGACGGGAGAACTTGCTCAGTGGTTAAGAACTTGCAGAAGATGCAAGTTCAGTTTCTAACCCATGTTGGGCAGCCCACAACCACTCAAAACTCAAGCTCCAAGTGACTGACGCTCTGGCATTTGCAGGTACCTGCACTTGAGTACACACACACAAACACACACACACAATCACACAATAAAAGACAACATGATATATGCCAGGTATGGGGGTGCATGCCTTTAACCATGGCACTTGAGAAGCAGAGGGAGGTAGGTCCCTGTCAGTTTGAGGCCATTCTGGTTTACTTAGTGAGTTCCAGGCTAAATACAAAGTGAGACTGTGGCTAAATAATGATGATGGTGGTGGTGGTGGTGGTGGTGATGATGATGATGAGGAGGAGGAGGAGGAGGAGGAAGAGGAGGAGGATGTCTTTTAAAAGATAGGAAGGGATCCTATGTTCTGCCTGCTTTACCCCATCTTCCCCTAAGATCTTAATGCTTCAGAAACCTTGGCGGTCTGCATGATATTAGAAGTTTCTCATTGCTGTAAGCAAATGCCTGTCAATAAGCAGATTACATGAAGAAAGGATCATTTCTCCTCACAGTTGGAGGGGGTCACAGTCCCCCGTGGTCAAGAAGGCATGGCAGCAAGCAGCTCTGTGGTGGTAGAAGCCTCTGGTGGGTGTTCTTGAATCTGCTGAGTTTAGCAGAGGTGAAACAGAAAGCTGAGCCAGGCTATCCACCTCAGGGCTCTGACTTGTGACTCCTTTCTCCCAGCGAGGCAGTTCCAGAGCCTGCTGGAACAGGGCCCCCAGCTGGAGACCCACTCTTCCGTTATGTCCAGGCCGCTGCAACCCTGGTGCTCCTTCTGAATCTGTCGCCCTTGTCTGAGCTTGACGGAGGCGTCCTCTCCTGCAGAGGCTCTGGACCAGTGACTCTCAGGCCTGCCATCAATAGAGTATCAGCCTGAGTGCCTCAGAAGGACATTGCGTGTCACTTTACATTTCGTTCGTTTACGTAAAAATCTTTTTCTCAGAAGAAAGTTTTAAAAGGCCAATATTTTATATTCCTTCAAATTGAAAATCTGTATTACATGGTATAAACAGATATAGCTAGTCAACAACAACAAAACCCTGGGGGCTAGGGCAATGGCTCAGTGGTTGAGAACACTTGATATTCTTCTAGAGAACCTGAGTTCCATTCCCAGGACCCACATCTATTGACTCACAATCTAACTCCAGCTCCAGGGGATCTGATACCCTCTTCTGGCCTCTGTAGGCTCCTGAACACCTCTCTCTCTCTTTCTCTCTCTCTCTCTCTCTCTCACACACACACACACACACACACACACACACAGAGTATATATATATATGTTTAAATGTATATATTTAAATCCTGATGGGACTAGGGGTGTGGTTCAATGGAAGAGCTTTTGCCTAGAATGTTTGAGTTCCATGCCTAGCCCAGAAAAAAAGTTCCTTATTAACATGCATATTTAAAATACTAGTTACAAAACATACCATATATCTACCTGGCTTACAAATTACTATCTGAAAAAAGAATTCCTCAACAAGGATCGACATCCTCAACGAGGATGTTCATAGGTCCTTAAAATTGTATGATGATCTGTATCATGAAGAATAAAGATAAAATATTCTGCTGATGAGACAGTACTGAATGTCAATTTCCACTGTAAGAGAAAGGCCAAATGATACCCATATTATTGGTCCTTTGTGGATGTTGAGAATCATGACGTGACTTCTGTCCAATATTATTTTTTGTGCTGAGAAAGCACTCAAGACACATTCTGAATGTGTGAAGATAGCTGTTAGTTTCTACAAAGTCGTGGCAAGCTGCTTCTCCCTTTCCCTGGACCACCATCCTGTGTGAACATCATAAAGTTACCACAGCTAGGCATCCCTAAGTGTCTTCTTATTAAATAAGGAACATAGCTGGGTTTATCATCAGGTTATTTAATAATAAGAAGTACTGCAATTCAGGACAGGGGAGATGGCTCTGTGGTTAAGAGCGCTGGTTCTTGCAGAGGAGGGCCCAAATTTGATTTCCAGCACCCACATGCAGCTCATGACCATCTGTAACTCCAGTCCCAGAGGATTGTGACATCTTCTTCTGGCCTCTTAGGGCAGCAAGCATGCATGTGGTACACAGATATATAAACAAAACGCCCATAATTTAAAAGGCGTTTAATTTAATTTTAATGTATATAATTATCAATGGCTGCAATAGACACATGAAGTCACGAGCTGTTCCACCATCTTAACGGGTACTAGAAGGAAGCAGCACCTTCCTCCACTCTTCTCTGTGCCATGCTCACCTTCCTTCTCACATGGCCTTGACTTAGCATCTAGGCACCTCTGTCCTACATCAGGCAGGACGTTGCTTGACCTTGCCTGGGACTAACTATATCACAGCTCCTACACTGTGTTAGAAACTCTCCCAGATGACAACTTCCAGTGCTCCGCAAGCCTGTGACCTCGTGGTTCATAGACAATTCATCTAGTGTGAGAATGACAGAGAGTGAGGAGCTGAAGTCCTCGGGGAGATGGTCTCTGGGGTGAACCGGGCTGAGGGGCTATTTCAGGTGAGGAAGAACCCAGTGTGTGTCTCCTCGCTCTCCTTGCCTTCATATGGCTAATGTACAGAAGATCATTGCAAGATTTAGCGGTCTTTGGCAAGCTCCTACGGGAGAAGGCATCCAGAATACTGCTATTCTGTGCACTAGGGGTGGAGTGGCTTCTCTTTCTGAAAAGAGAGTCCTCTCCCTCCTTTCCCTGTACCCTTGTTGGATCAAGAGCCTCAGAACAACACTCCCTAACCAACTAGATCCATCCCCATCACTCAAGGGTAGTTAAATTTCCCAGTCCCTTTCTAGAAATTGGACGTGTTAATCCTGCAGATGGGGCCTGATAATTTACATTTTAAAAGGCTTTCAGTTTCTCTAAGAAAAAATGGTTTTGGAACCATTGGTCTAGGGTAATAAAAAGGGAGCATCCTCCCAGTTAGACAAAGGAGAACCCTTGGATCCAGGCCACACAGCACAGTTCCACAGTGGTTAAGCCAGATTCACCAAACAGCACAGTGGCCTGTTGCCTAGGCGCATCTCCCCCAAGTGTATTTCACCTGCACACAGCTGGACAAGGGAAAAATTAACCAGCAGAGAACAGACTCAACATCCTGGTCATTGTTTTTCCAGGTTTGCCAAATAGGGACCAGCAGTATCAGGGACAATTGGCCATTGATCTCACTCTGGCGCCCACAGGCAAGAGCTACAGTACAGCTGAGAACCCAATGAAGAGTAACCATGGAAACACGGCTTTGGCAGGCTATTCACACAGCCTCAGGTGTGTATTTGTAGACAGAGCTGCAGCATGAAACCCTGAGATTCAGGATCAAGATAGAACAAAGGCAGCTGTCCTGCCTGCTGCCTGTTATTCTGTGCCAAGGGGTGTTAACCATTTTTATGAATAGTACCAACTGCCTGATAGATTGCCAGGAATCACTGGCTTGATTTGAGAGAGACAGAGATGGCGGGGGTGGAGGGGGTATCAGTGAGAAGCAGGGGAAGAGAAGAAGGAGGACAGAAGAGAGGAAAGGAAGGAAAGAAGGAAGAAGGCAACCTCAACGGCAGGGAGAATCTGGAAGATCGCTTTGGTGCCGAGCTAAAGCATAAACAAGCCCTGGACTGAGCTGCCCTGGGACTCCAATTCCATTTTATGGCTACATTTATTAATTCACAGCTTTCATGTTTTGTAAAAGCAGATTGGTTCCAGAGACTTAAGAATTAACATGTTGTCTTTTACACAGCTGCTAACTCCAAAGCTAGCAAAGAAGGGGGTGTTACTATGTTCAACAGTCCCCCACCCCCGCGTTGTTATGACGCCCTTGTTGTCCACAGATTTTATTACTTGTGGCCTGGTCTGCTGAGGGGAAAGACATTTCGCCTGTTCTAGGAGCTATAAGTTGTTCTCAGACTTAAAGTTCCTTTGTCATGCTCAGCGATACTCAGTCTTTCTCAGCATGGTCCGCCTCAACTAACATTATTTTTCCCACATGTCTGCTAACTAGTATGCATTCGCTCTTTCAACAAGAGAATTTATTGAATATCCATGAACAACAACTACAATGTGAGATCCAAACTGCAAAAATAAGATCTTGTTTCCAGCCCAGCGGGACTTGAACATACAGAACCCGGCTTTCCTGGTCATACAAGAGTCCTGTCGTCCCAGCCATCAGGGAGACTGGAACGGGGAAACTATGACTTCACGGAGCCTAGGGAAGTTTAGGAACCTAGAAATACCTACCCTTTACAAATTTTAACGTAGAAATATTTCAAAGGACTGGGGCCATCCTAGTATGCATACAGTCCTAGTGACGGAAAGAACTGGGGGTGGGGACACAGTGCTGATCTACGCAAATAGACATCGTTCCAAGGTCACAGATAGTGCTTCAAAGTAGCATGCATTATTCTAAGGCCACAGGCTCATTTTAAAAAAAACTTTGCTTTTAGATTTGTCTGAGGCAACAAGTCTTTGTACGTATATGTTCAGCCTGCTCCTCTCAGAAAGCATGAACATCTGGATTATGCAAAAATATTTTTCACCTCTTTCAAAGACAACAAAAATCACAAAACTATAGCACTAAGCAAAGCGATCTACCTGACAATTGATATACAGATGTTTAAAGCTGAAGGAATTTCTGGGAGATTTTTCTCCCATTTCACAGACCTAAAAACTGAGAGCCAAACTTTTTAGAGCCTTTCCTAAAATTATCCAGTAAATTAATGAAACCAAGTCAGTTCTAGTGATTTTTGGGACACTCACATTTTACTGTATCCTGAAGTATTTACCAATAATTTACTTGACAAAAAGCATTTATTAATGTTAAGGATGATCTAATAAGGAGTGGGAGTCAAACCTAGGCAGAAACACTCCTGAGATCATTTAACACATACGACTGACATTAACTTTAGTTCCCCTCCAAAAAGACTCTGATACCATTAAAAAATCTTAAGGATACTCTCATCCTCCCTCTCATGAGGGAAAAAGATGACCTTGCAAAAGTAGCAATCTCGCCCATTCCCTATATAAGGGTCTGGTATATCAGGGAGCTGATCTATTGTTTGTCCCCAAGCCAGAATTAAAGGCAATACTCAATGTGGCAAAACTTTGAATACCTCAAAACCACTCAACTGGATACTTTAAAGTGGACTAAGGATATGCAAACTATAGCTCAATAAAGTTGTTTAAATAAAGAGAATATTTTAGAAGTAAGTATCAGCATATGTATATTCAGGCTTATTGCATCCCTCTGACCTCAGGGCCATAATATCTTATTGCATTCCTGAAGCCTCAATGTTAGCATCATGACAACCCCATCACATTCACGTATCCTTGATAGCATAGCCTTATAGTCATGAAATGTCCAGTGAAAATGTATGTTACCTTATTAGGGGGACAAAAGGACAAAAA
Organism: Ondatra zibethicus; assembly: GCA_004026605.1. NCBI lineage: Eukaryota > Metazoa > Chordata > Mammalia > Rodentia > Cricetidae > Ondatra > Ondatra zibethicus. The sequence continues at coordinate 24,949 of PVIU01010538.1, read as the reverse complement.
ATAAATATTAAGAAGACTAAGCTCCATCGTGCTTGGGGCTTGTCCTTTGGATGTGAATCTGCTGAGCCAGGACTAGCACAGGTAAAGCTGCTTTCTGGCAAAAAGCCTCAATGTTCTGCTTCTCTGTCCAAGGGTCCTGTTACAGTGAGGTCATTTGTACAGCAAAGGAAACAGTCAACGGAGTGAAAAGGTAATCTGAAGAACTGGGAAAAGCACTTTAGACCACGTATCTGATCAGGAATTCACACAACTTAGTAGTGAAAAGAAAAACCTGGATTGAGAAATAGACAAAGGGCAGAGATGTCTCTCAGTGGAAGACAAACAAATGGCAACCGATAAATGAAAAGATACTCAACGCGACTGATCCCTCAGGGAAATGCAAATTAAAAACTTCAATGAGATGCCATCTCGCGCCTGTCGCAATAGCTATTTGAAAAGGAGAAAAGGCTGCAAGTGTTTGGAACTGTGTCAAGAAAGGAGTCCTCATACACTGTTAGAATGAATGTGAACTGGCACAATCATTACAAAAACAGTGTGGAAATCTCTCGAAGAATTAAAAAATACAACTACCCAATAGATGATCAGCCATGCTTACTCTGGGTAGACACCCAAAGGAAATTCATCCAGCATGTCCGCTAAAGCCTTGTTCACATAGAAACGCCATCGAATCAACTCAGTGGGTGACTGAGAAGTAAACGGGATAACAAAATTTGGCACACTCACACACGTGCGCGAGCGAGCACACACACACACACACACACAAAGTTGCAAGCTCAAGGGAACTGTGTGTGTACCTGACAAACTAACACAAACTGGAAAGACTGCATGTGCACATGTGTGTGGGGCATTTTCAAGAATGATGGCTGATGGGGGAGGGCCCCGCCTGCTCTGGGTGGTGCCATCCCTGGGCCCATAGCCTTGGGCTGTCTAAGAAAGCAGGCTGGGTGAACCACGGAGAACAAATCTGGAAGCCATGTTCCGCGGTCTCTGCTCCTACCCCAAGTTCCTGCCCTAGTTTCCATTGATAACGGCCCTAACATGGAAGTAGAAATAAACCCTCCCTTCCCCCAGTTTGCTTTTGGCCATAGTGCTCATCACAGCAACAAAAAGCAAACCGGAACAGAAGGACATCCCAACATTTGCAACAACTTCAATGAAGCTACCAGACATTAGCCCAAGTGAAGCAAGCCAAATACAGAAACAGAAAGGTTGCATGGTCTCAGTACTCAAACTCTTAGGGTAGGATAGTGTTCTGCATGGAGCATGGAGGAGAATCGATGAGGAGGTGTGGGTCAAAGTTTACCAAGTTTGGGTACGAAATGAGTAACTTCCAGGAAGCTAATGTACAGCAAGGTGACCAAAATTCGTGATGATGCCATGTACTTAAAGTGGGATACGAAGAGCCGGGAAGTGGTGGTGCCCGCCTTAAACCCCAGCACTCTGGAAGCAGAGAAGCAGGCAGATCTTTATGAGTTCCAGGCCAGCCTGGTCCAGAGATGAGTTCCAGGGAAGGCTCCAAAGCTACGAAGAGAAAACCTGTCTCGAGAAACAAAAACAAAAAAAAAAATGTGCTAAGAGAGATGGAAAGTATTTTCACAGCACGGGAGAAAAGAAAGACAGGGCAGCCTCTAAGGTGATAAGTATGCTAATTTTATCACAGTCATCCTTTAGCCACACACTCCGCACACCATTGTGTGCATTGAATGCACACAGTTCCTATTCATCAGTTTTACTTTAGTAGAGCCGGAAAGAAAAAAGAAAACGCTTTACAGTTTTAAAACTGGTAAGGAAGGCGGTGCTAAGCAGATTCACTCACAGCCTGGGTTTCATGAAGCCCCAAGGCATCTGCACCCAGTTGCCAGCTTTCTGGCACAGGTGCACGCTTGGCTCCTCCAAGGGCTCAGCTGGCAGTCTCAGGGCCACCGGCTGCCAGTCTTCTCCTCGCTCCCTAGCGGGAGGAAGTTGGTTCCTGTATGTCAATTCATTAAACCCTGACGGGGTGGGCACGTGGAATGTCTTTTCCAGGGTCAGCCTTGCAAGCACGCTTCCCATCTGAAGTGTAGCCAGCCTCAGTGAGGGAACAGGAAACCACTCTTGGCCGGGGCCAGAGCACTTGTCTCCTGTCCAAATGTAGTTACCCAGGTAGAGGTCTCAGGGCGAGATCAGCCCGCAATTCTCAATAGATCAATTGTTCCCACCTACCTCCCCTCTACAAAGTCCGGAAGACGTGAAATAGGATTTGAAGCAAGATTAATGTGCTGCCTTGCTGTACTGTCTATCTGGGAGGCACACTCCGGGTATTGTCTGCAGACACAAAGCGCCTTTCACAGGTACCTTCTAAAGTGCCGCTTTCCCAAGGATGCTGGTTGAGAGTTAGGTGTCTCACTGGCCCCAGGACAAAGTGGCAGGAAGATTTAGCAGCAACCTAGATAATCTTATCAACTCCCATCACTCAGATTTTGGTTTTACTGACTCTAAGTGAAGTCCCCAAATAAACTGCCAGCTAGCTCAATTGCCATCTGAAAAGAAAAGCAAACTGACATTTATTAAGCCCTGGACCAATACCAGAGAGATAGGGCCCAGGGAAGTTTATCTGTGCCTTTTCTGATTTTCATATGAATTTTCTTATTGTCCTTCCTTCTCTTTTAGGGGGAGGGAAGGCTAAGATTCATTAGCGATAAATAACTATTTAAGATCACACAGCTAAACAATATATTAAGAGATCTAAGTAGGTTTAAGACTTGGGTCTTCGTTGTTTTTGTTGTTGTTTTAGTTTTTGGTCTTTTTGTATGTCTTGGTTTTTGTTTGCTTTTACTTTTTGTTGTTCTTTTGTTGGTTGGTTGGTTGGCTGGTATTGTACTGAACAAAGGGCCTTGCACATACTGGGCAAGCATTGCACTACTAAGCTTTAGCCCTAGCCCTATTGCTTTAAGTTTGAGAGTTTAAGTTTTAATGAAGTGTGTGTGAGGGTTTGGGCGCATGAGTGCAGTGCCTGGAGAGGCCAGAAGACAGTGTCAGATCCTCCAAGACTAGAAATGTAGGTGGTTGTGAGTTATCTAACTTATGTGCTCAGAACCAAATCTAGGTCTTCTGCAAGTGTAGGACTTGCTCAACAGCTGAACCATCTCCCTGGTCCCTAAGTTGCTCAGACTGGTCTTGAACTCCTGTAGCTCATGAAATCCTTGAACTCGCCATCTTTCTATTGAGTAGCTGGTATTAGAGGCCTGTGCTGCTGAGATTTAGTTAAAATAAAATATTCCTACTTAAGATGATTGATAGTTTGATTTAAAAAAAAATAGGCCAACAATAAGATCTATTTAGAACTATCGTATGTCATCTGCCTGTCAGTGGGTGGTAGAAACTTCCTACAACCAAATCCTGGACAGACTTTAGACACGAGTCTATCTGAGCAATTGGCTGAAACTCTCTAACTTTGATTTCAAAACTAATCTACATACACACAGATCTCAATGAACTCTGAATCGCATAAGCTTGATGAGAGTCACAGCTAGACAATCCTACAGGGGCCATGGCATCTATGTATCCACCACAAAATTAATTAATTGGTAAAAAGATTTTTAACTATAAAGGAGCAAAACTATGCAGTCACACTTGCAACTAAATTTGACAAAAATATAATCATTTACTGGAGATTTTTAGAAGAAACTCTCAGCAAAGACTCTTTATTTGTAGGTGGACTGGTTCTGTGCGTGAGACGCTGAAGACTCCACTAGAAAATGCCTAGAGCTAATGAACACTTTGGGGAACTGTGAGGGTTAAAAAATTAACACACAGAAATCAGCTACCTTCCTATATTCAAATAACAAACCTGCTGAGAAAGAAATCAGGACGATAAACTCATTCACAGCTGCTGCAGAAATAAATTCCTTGGAAGGTACCTAACCAAGGAAGTGAAAAACCTCTACAGCAAAAACTTATAGAACGTTTGTTTTCTATCACTGTGACCAAAAAAAAAAAAAAAAAAACATGACCAAAATCAACTCCCAGAGGAGACGGTTTACTTCAGCTTCAGCCTATCAGGGAGGGAAGTTGGGGCAGAAACTCAAGGCAACTCCTGAGCACAGGAGCTGGTGCAGAAGTCAGGGAGGAGCGCTGCTTACCGACTTGTCCTCCATGGCTTGCCTAGCCTGTGCTCTCCTACACCCAGAACCACCAGCCCAAGGGTGGCATACTCATAGTGGGCTGGGCCTTCCCACATTAATCATTAGTCAGGCAAATACCCTACAGTCTTGCCCACAATCCAATGTGATGGAGGCAGTTCCTCAATTGTGATTCCCTCTTTCCACATATGTCTAGATTTGTACAAAGTTGATAGAAACTGACCCTGGCAAGACTGATGAAGAAAATCAAAGAAAGCACTAGAAGATGGAAAGTGAATTGGAAGAATTAATAGTTTAAAAATGACTATTCTATCAGAAGAAATCTACATGTTCAATGCATCCTCTATCAAAATTCCAATGCCATTATTCATAAAAATAATATTAAAATTCATATGGAAGCACAAAAGGCTCTGGATAGATAAAGCAATCCTGAGCAAAAATATTCTAAAAATATCACCATACTTGATTCCGAGTTATACTATAGAGCCACAATAAGAGAAGCAATGTGGAGCTGGCACAAATACACACATAGATCTATGGAGTAGTACAGAGGGTCAGGTATATAGGCATAGAATGTGCCACCTGGGTTTTGATAAAGATGCTAAATACAGGATGAGTGGGGAAACTGGAGTCCACAGGCAGAAGGATGAGACTAGATTGCTGCCTCTCCTCCCGTAGGAAACCAACTCTCGATGGAACAAGAGTTTTCATGGGAGACTTGAAACTCTCTGGCCCTTGGGAGGAAAAATAGGAAAACGCTTCAAAAACTAGGCACAGGCAAGGACTTCCTGAATAGGACTTCGGTTGCTCAAGAAATAATGAGACCTCACGCAATTAAAGCCTTCACGGCAAAGGAATTGTTTAGGAGAATAAGTGTGGGTGAGAGGGGATAAAAAAAAAAAAAACAGAGGGTTGGAGGTGAGGAAGAGACACACACTCGATAATTTACATATTTATATGAAAAAGCTCCAGGAAACATGCTCAATATACATGATATACTCATACAAAAATGTAACCCAGTACCATTTATAATGAATAGAAACCAATGAAAACATACATATACTAAAAAAGGGGAGAACATCCCATTATACAAATTCACCATCATCTTTAATAAATTATATGATCGTATGTATACCAAAAGATTGTTTAAAAATAGTTTTCTTTATGATTGTCTGTAAATGTTTGATTGATATGCCTATTTTATAAATCTAAATACTTAGGGATATGTACAAATTTTCTCAGATAAAAGGGGGTTTTGAAGGGAAAAATATTTCAGAAACCTAACCAAAACTAAGAAAGGTAGAAGAAAACTCAGACAAATGCAATCAGAAATGCAAGTGGAGAAATTTTCATTGATGTCCACAGAAATACTAAGGAATAGATCACACATCAGTCTATATGCCTGTAATTTCAGCATTTGGGAGATTGAGGCAGGAGGATCATGACTTCAAGGCCATCTTGAGCTACATAGAGAATTTGCAGTCAACCTAGGCTACTCAGGGAAACCTTGTCTTACAAACCAAGCAAGCAAAAGAGAAAATACAAGAAAATAGAAATGACTATGACAATCTCATGCTAATTGGCTTCAGTCAACCATTAAAAAATGGATAAATTCCTGAATACTCACAAGCTGCCAAGACTGGATTACGAAGATACAGAAAATCTGAACAGACTGATTATTACTCAGTATGTTAAATAAATAATATAAAAATTCTCTCAAAGAAAATCTTCAAAATTTTCAGGGCTGCATTCTGTCAAATATCAAAAAAAAAAAAAAAAACCTCACATTGGTCCTTCTCAAACTCTTTGCCATAAAAAAGTATGAGAGAATGCTTCTGATCTTAGTTTACAAGCTTGGCATAACTTTGATAACAGAACCATTCAAGGATGTTGCAAGAAAATAAAATTATAAGCCAAGCCCTGACTAACCTAGACACAAAATTTCCTCAAAAACAAAACAACAATAAAATACTACCACACTGAATTAAACAGTATGTTAAAGGGTTCTTTTAGAATGGTTTATTCTTGGAGTTTAAGGATGCTTCAATAACCACAGATAAATAAACATAACAATCCCATTCACAGACTCAAAGGACCAAAAAAAAAGCCCATATTATCCCTCCATGAATGCAGAAAAAGCATTTCACAAGATTCATCATCTAATTATGATTATAAAAAAATCAGCAAATTAGGTATACAAAAAATATATCTCACCATGATAAAGACTACATTAATGGCATCTGCAACATGTTCTCCAGTGGAAAGTTTAAAGTGCTTCCTTGTTCAGAATACTAAGCGGCCTACTCTTGCCACTTTGCTTCAACACAACACAGAGTGTCACAGCCAGAATAATTAAGTCAAAGGAATAAACTAAAAGGAATACGAATAGAAAATAAAGAAGTAATTGTGTCCGTTTGCTGATACCATGATCGTGTGTGTGTGTGTGTGTGTCCCTAAAGAGTTCACTAGAAAACTGTTAAAGCAATAGCATGATTTTCTACCCATTAAGTACATACAATTTATAACAAAAGTGAAAATAAAAGGAAGTATTGGCATATCATAAAATATGTATGACTTTTGAAAATATTCAAAACAAAAGAATCCAATCAGAGCAGTCTATATATTTTTTCATAAATGTACATGCTTGTCTAGTGTCTTTGAAGATCTCAAGGTCATTTAATTGAAAATTTTAAGTGAACAAACTGTATGGTACATAACTTATAGTCCAAGGAAGATATTTTATAAGGAAATTATAAGAAGTATAATATAAGCCAGCGTCAGACATCCTTTGAACAGAGTATCAGAACCAAGTGGGTTTGGGAGATGCATTTAGCAATAACTAAGTAACAGCAATAACTAAGGCAGGGAACTCTAGATTTGGGATTTGCACTAATTTTCTGCACAAACTTGATATATTACCATATCCTCTTTGAGCCCTGGATAGCATTAGATTGTGTGACTCTCAACCCTGAAAGCACATAGATGCGCATAAATAAATCTATGCCCACGTCCCACCCTTCCAGGAACTCTGAGTCTACTGACTTCGGATGGAGCTGCAGATAGTCTATAGTATTCTGAAATTCAGCAGGACTAAAACCTTTGTGTTCGGTCCCAGTAACAATGTGGATAAGCCCAAGCTTTATTTTATTTTATGATTATTTCCATTCTCAATGAATAATCTAAGAATGACTTCAGCCTATTGTGTAAGGGGCTAAAGCCATTTATTTATCAGCCTTGGGTAGATTTAACAAGCAAAGATTGAAAACATCTGTACAGAGCATTAGTCACCAGGGTAACGTGGGACAGGCTAAGGATTGGGGGGAGCGGTCTTCAGAGAACTTCTGGTTGCAAACTCAAACCACCAGGCATATGCCACTCTTCTATGCTAACATCAAATGCCCTGCCTACTTAGTGGTAAGTTCGGTACAAAAATAAAGGCTTTCCAATATACTTATGTTCATGCACAGGCAGCCTTATTTCCTCCCCACCACTCCCAGGAACGTCTAAAGATTCACATTGGTCTTGCTGTATATGTGGACAATATGAACTACTTGCACCAAGTTGGAGATGACAGAGAAGTAAAAACAGGGTCCTTAAATGAACCTTGATCCAAAGAGGGAAATCATCACTTAAATTCCCAACTGAATTTACAAGTCAGGACTTTCTCTCGGCACCCTTCTAATTCCCTTCACTTCTCCTTTATAATTTTTAAAAACTTTATTCACTTATTTGTATTATCATAGGAGTGGTTGTGCATGGGTCTGCATGTGCCATTATGAATATGTGCAACGCAGAGGATAAACGTGCATGAATCAGTTCTTACCTTTCATCATATGGGTCCTGGGGACTGAACTCTGGCTCTCAGGCTTAGCAATAAGTCCCCTTACCAACAGAGCCATCTTGCCAGCCCCCACCTCCCCTTTTCAAAGGAAGCTAGCTATCATTAAATTTGACCCACAGTATTTAACAAAGCCTTTGCCATGCCACTACACTCCCCTTTTCCAGAGAAGATGCAGCTGGCTCTGGCATGTAGGATTCTACATGAGAAACAGAACACTGGCATTCAAGGAGACAGTAAAGGCTTCAAGTTTCCCCATTAATTTTAAAAGAAGTTTTATCTACCAATGCCTGGAAGATAGCACATGCGGAGTGCTTTTTAATGAAGTTATTTTGAGGTTGATGCCCTTTTTTTCCTTATTACTTTTATTAGATGGTTGTCTTAGTTAGGGTTACTATTGCTATGAGGAAACACCATGACCAAAAAGCAAGTCGGGGAGGAAAGGAAGTGAAGACAGGAACTCAAACAGGACAGGAACCTGAAGGCAGGAGTTGATGCAGAGGCCATGGAGGGATGCTGCTTACTGGTTTGTTCATCATGGCTTGCTCAGCCTACTTTCTTATAAAACCCAGGACCACCAGGCCAGGGATGGTACCATCCACAATGGGCTGGGCTGGGCCCTCCCCCACCAGTCACTAATTAAGAAAATGCCCTGCAGGCTTGCTACAGCCTGATCTTGCTAAGGCGTTTTCTGAATTGAGGCTCCCTCCTCTCCAATGGCTTTAGCTTGTGTCAAGTTGACGTAAAACTAGCCAGCACAGATGCTGTCGTTCTGGGGGGGGGGGCTTAAGGCAATGAGATTAGAGACTAGGAAAGTGACAAAAATAAGGGCAAATTATACTCAAGCTGTTGAGTTCTTTTAAAAAAAATAAATTGACACTCTGTGGTAGCTTGTACTATGAAACAGTATGTTTAAGATAAAGCTTCTGTATTTCTCATTTGTCAAAGGACACGTTTGGGCAATGTGGCCTCCAAGGCTCCCTTTTTTCTTTAATGATTGCTAGTGTTCATTTTGTCTCAATTTTCCACTAAAAAAAACCATTCTTTTTTTAAAGATTGTTTTAATTTAATTTTATAAACATTTTGCCTGTATGTGTATCTATGCAGCACATGTGTACCTGATCCCTGTTGAAGCCAGAAGAGAGCAATTAGATCCCCTGGAACTAGAATTACACATGGCTGTGAACTGCAAGAAGAGTGCTAGCCACTGGCTCCAGGTCCTCTAGAAGAGCAGCCAGTGCTCTCCACTGCTGAGCCATCTCTCCAGCACCCAGAAGCTGCTTTCTATTAAAAGTTATATATCGTTATAGGCTTTTTAAAACAAGCATTTAACATAAAAAACACTTGGTAGTCATCCCCTCTTCTCTCTTTTTCTAAAGGCATGATTTGTACTCTACATTAGTATTAATTTTGATCCTTGAAAGAAAGTTAACAATGACAAGATGGAAGGAGATAAAGTTAATTCATTGATGTGTCCCACAAGTTCCTGCTATTTGCCAATGTTTAACTTAATCTTGGAAGCCCTGGAAATGATGTAGCCCTTTCTCTCCCACATCTCTTGATGGAAACTCTTTCTGTTTTATAATGAGGTGCTAATTCTTATATTACATAATAGCATTGCAGAGTGCTTTGGGAAAGTAGATAAGACAGTTAATTCTATTATATGCATATCCAAGAAAGTTTATGGTATCTATGCTGCTTGGTGTTGTCAATTCACACAAACCTAGAGTCATCTCGGAAGAGGAACCTCAGTTAAGAAAAAGCCTTCATAAGACTGTCATCTATCACCAGTCTTGCTGTTCTGTTGAGTTGAGTAGCAGTCTTATCGCTGTGCCATCAATAGGAAATCATTCAGGTCCCCAAACCCAGAGATCCTTATTAATTCTAATTGGTAACTGAGAAGTGGAGTGGTTGAAGTCATCCTTTCCAGATCAAGACTTATGAAATGGAGCATCCAAATCACTGGAAGAAAAGCCGAACCTACCTGCTTCAGTGTCCCTGCTTGAGCTTCTAGTTGCGGCTTTTTAGAAGAACTCAGAAAGTCCTAGGAAATGTAACTTAGTAATGGAGTGTTTGCTTAGCATGTAGAAAACCTTGGGTATGATCTCCAGTACCACGCAAACCAGTGTGGTGGTACAGGCTTATATCCTTGTGGAGGCACAAGGATCAATCTTCATCTTAGCAGTTTGTCTGAGGCCAACCGAGGCAACAAGAGACCTTCTCAGACAAACCAGCACAAGATAAGGTCCCTGATAAGTTAACCAATTCCAATGGTCTCCAAATTCAAAAACATATGCACAATACCAAATCAGGGTTGTATTATTTACACATACAGAGAGAGAAGGGGGGGAGAATTAGAAGAGGCTTTGCAGTTTTGTATTGCTTTGTCATTCTATAAATACCCTGAGAGTCTCCACTGTTGGATCCCATGCCACCCACTTAATGGTACTCAAGTGTATGTGACTTAAAGGCTGAGGTCCCAAGATGTCTAGAATGAAGTCATCGTTAATCAGGACTTGGCACAGACCAAGCCCTGGTAGAGGAAGCCTGAGAAGAAATCCTGTTTGTATAAATCCCTCGCCTTCCAGCCCAAGGTTACAACACTTGGCAACCATTCTACCCTGTTAAGTGACTTGGACGTCTGTACAGTTGCTTAATCAGTAGGCTCAATCATTTGGGGGTTTTTAATAACTTTTAATTATTTTGTGCATTATATGATTCCTGTAGGTCCTGCCAAGATAATTCTGAGAGAGGGGAAACAGAGTAATGGGTGCAAGATTGTGAACCAAAAAGTCACCTTGCATCTTGTCATATATATGGCACTAAAATTTACAGTCCTATTTATATCGATATCATTCTGATCTTAGTCAAGCTTTTTATCTTTGAAACTTTATTTTGAAATGTGTGCCAGGCTCCTTAAGATCCAGAAACGGTCAGAATGTCCCATTTTCAAGTCCTGGCTTTGTGGAAACATCAAATTAAATTTGGCAAGGAGTCCAGGCACCTGAGAATTTTTAGATTTGGTGTTTTTCAGTACTTAACTCGGCTTCTGAACATTACAGGGACACTGGAGTGGGACAAATCCATCCCAGCGTGGGGCATCTGCAGTGGATCATTCTTTTCCCCGATGTCCCTGGTGAATCAGCCAATACTCTATCAGATCTGAATCACAGCCTTTGGCTTACCCTGCCCACTCCTGACCCACGCTGCAGCCTGAAGGATTTCCCTTCAGGATTTTTTCATCTCCTTCCTATCCTTCATAAGCATCTCCCCCAGGAATCATCCACATTACTAACCCTATCGCAGTGCCTGCTTCCAAAGGTTGCAACTGACATTGTGGCTTACTTGGACACTTTGAGTTTCGGTTCAATTGCCTTTCAAATTACATTGCTACCATATACACCATCTGAACCTGGAGAAGTTAAATGGGGTAAAATGTCTAAAGTGAACCAGCTCATATTAGAGATTTCTGCACCTTTTTCTCTATGTGCGTTTCTTCTATGACTCACAGGGAGGAGCTTTTCTTCTTCCGTCCTTCCTTCCTTACTTTTAATTACTGGCATATTGAAATAAGATATATTTTCGAGCATATTCACTAATTCTGATACTGATACTATATGGGGGGAAAACTAGAAACACACAATCTGTAAGCATCATGAGAGTAGGGACTTTGGATATTCTTTTATGAAAAAATGAAAAAATGATCTTCGAAGATGGCTAACCTGGAATGTCAAGAGACACTATCTGAGGAGAAAAGATCTGGTTGGGTATGTAAGGATGACTACACCAAGACACCAAGCCACAGACGAAAGTTTCTAGGTATAGTGGAATGCGCCTGAAACCTTAGAACTCAGAAATCTGGGGCAGGAGGATCATGAGGTCAAGCTATCCTGGCCTAGCTAGACCCTATCTGAGAGAGGTTGGGGAAAGAGGCTGAAGACACCACCAAAGGACATGGTGGAATTAGATAAAGTGAAAATCATCTCCACACATCACCCAGCAAACTGGAGAATACAGAGGTGTATCACAGAAGAGCAGGCCTGGGGAGAGGTATGGTGGGGTCATTTTTGTCCCATTTTATGGAAAAGATGATCCAGGTAAGGTTATCGGGTCTTAATTAGAGAACAGCCTTTGGGAACTGGGAGGGGATACTGGCAACAACAACCTCAAAAATCAGCGCTTACGGCATTTTCCGAGAGATTCCCTGGGCTCCATAGTTTTAGGAATGTGAGCACACTTTCAAAGAAACGCCAGCCCGGTACACATTCACAGCCTTCAGTTCCCCTGAATCAATTAGGCTTAAGTGATGTTAAGGGCCTGACAGAGCCACAAAAGAAAGAACAATCTCTAACCTCAGAATTGAAGCTGATTCTGGTACCCTAATCTAAGCCATTGTGTCTGGCCTTATTTGCAGGCCCAGGTCTGGTTCTCATTGACTTTGTGGATTTAAATAAAATCCTTCACATAACTTGAATTAGGGTTTGTGTCAATGACATTTCTTTTATTATAAAATAAAAGAAGAAAGAAAAAAAAAAAACGGCCAAATCCCTACAATCCAAGCCACTGATCTGGTGGGCACAGGCTGTCTCAATAGTTGAAGAGAAATTTTCCTAAAAAAAAAAAAAATAAAATAAGGGTGACATCATTGTGGGTGATGCCACTCAAGGAGTGAGGTCCAGCTCCATTTACAGAGCCAGATGGGCTTGAGCCGTTCCCACCCGCTGCTAGTGTTTGTTGGGATGAAGTCTCTAATGCAAACCATATAGGACCAGGCGGCTACTACAGGGGACTCGGTGACAAACTGTGAGACAGCTGCAGAGGCAAGGCAGGGTTTGCATTGCCATTTATCTAGAGAGAAACCCCATGCCACAGTGGATGGGAGCACAGAGGCTCATGGGGCTCCACTCCTTTCCTTTCTAGACGAAGAAATGAATGGCGCGGGGTTTGATTGGACAGGTGACTCTCAGCAAATCAAGGTCAAGTTCACAGCACAGGCAGAATTTGAGTCCAGACTTTCTGGTTTCCAGTCCATTGCTCTTATTTGGCTCAGCTACTCGGAGGCAATGAAAAGCTTCTGGTTCCAAGTTTTTATTTCCATTTGGGTGAGAAAAAGGGGATAGGATTCTAAAGAACAGGCTGCCCAGGGAATTGGGGTGGGAACAGCACTGGCTGCAATAAAAATGCTGGAAGCACAGTTCTAGATTTTACACTAAAGTCACCATCGCACACACCCTGGTACATGCGTGTCTTCCCGTCATGGCTCTGGGTAACTGTAGATCTGGTGGTTGCCTAGCCCTCCTTACTAGTACTGAAGAGGCAGCTGCTGTTGACGGCTGTATCTTTTCTCACATCTGATGCTGTAGTTTTGCTATACATGAGATACAGGTAATGAGGTAGAAAGAAAAACATCAGAGTTGAAAAGACCTTCGGGAGATGAGCTTGTTCTGAGGAACAGTTCACGGGAAGGTGAGTCGCAGCTATGGAAGGAAAGAGAGCTGATGGCCAAAGGGACAAGTACGGTGTAACTCAAACATAAAAGGACCTCAGTGCAGGGCATCTCAGGGGCTTTACTGACATAGTGATGATATACGTTGGGGATTTTCAAGAGCAAAGAGAAGACACACATTTCTCCAGGCTTGGCTCTCTTTTATTCAAATGACAAGGACATAGACTAATGTTTCTTATAACATAATGTTTAAAAATCGGCCATTTCCAAAATCACGTGAGGAAGGGGTCAGAGGAGTGACATCTTTTAGGTCCTAGAACTTAACAGTGATAGAACCAGGACTCAGACACAAACCTTCAGTCAATAGCCACAGAGGCAGATCCCCCCCCCCACCTCAGTCAGAGCCCTAAAGCTGTCTCTCTAATGGACTTGTCAATCAGTGGGAAGGCTGGTACTTGGGACAGTTTTTTGCTTTACCTATGTTTTCTTCTATGGGCTTAGTCAAATGCCCAGGAGACACCTGTTTACAGATGAGGTCCTACTAGAGTAGTGCTGTGGCCAAGAGGTAGTGCTCAGATAAAGAATGAATGGAAGAGCTGGAGACATGGCCCAGCAGTTTAAAAAGCTTACTGATCTATCAGACAGCAGAGTTCAGATGGCAACATCACATTGGGAAGCTCAAAGATGTATGAAACTACTGCTCCAAGGGATCTGATGCCCTTTTCTGGCCTCTGTGGACACCTGCACACACGTCTGCATTTATATACACACACACATACATACTTACACACACATGTATACATACACACATATATAGCACACACATGCACACACACAAAATCTTTTGAAGAAAAAAATTAAGCCAGTCCAACAGGAGACCGAGGCAGGGATATTTTCATTTGCTTTGGCCAGCACTGGTTTTATATATATATGTCATCCCCTTCAAGAATACATGACAAGACCCTGTCTCAAAGACAAAACCATCATCATCACAATAAATCAAACAACCCCTAAAACATGGGGCAAATGGAGTAGTGTAATGACATGGGAGGCTTTTTGCTACTACTGAGATCGGTAACTAGTCCCAGTGCTCGTCCCAAGAGAGGTCACAATGATAAAGGAATGGATAGCAGAGTATTGAGGGTTCCTGGTCACCACAGCAGAATCACTTCTGCCAAACTGGAGCTGAAGGTGTGACTTCCATTCACATCTCAGATCCAACCACTCCATAGCTCAGTCCCGCAGCCACACACATGGTGCCCGCATTCGAAAGGCCAGCGTCTCCCAGAGACTTCCATCAAAGCCCATCCCCGCCATTCGGAAGGCATTAGCTCAGCCCTCCCACACTTCCATTGTCTTCTTGAAGTCTGTCCTGGCACCACAGAAACCCCATCTCTTGGGATTTCAAATTGCTTACCATCCTTGTCTTAAATTCTCTATTCCTGTCTCACAATAGAAACCCCCTGACAAGTTAGCCTTAGAAGGCATGGGATTGGAGTTTAGCTCTGAGCTGCACATGTTATGAGGTCTAGGTATTATCATCAGCAACACAGTCATCATTAACATCATCACCCCCATGTCTGTGCTTATTGCTGGCTTCTACCATTGTCAGCAATAACAATGACCTATTATCAGTTGGGGTAACTGTTGTGATTGCCCATATCTTATAGATCAGAAAATACGACTCCAGAAAGACTAGCCTGGATCTTTTATCTATTGACTTAAGCAGATAGGAGGTTGAGCACAAGGAATCCCAGCGCATAAATTAGCCCTTTGGAAATGGCATGATGCACCTGTGCCCTTAGCTGCAGCGATTCTCCCCTGCCATCAGGAGCCTATGAGCTGAGGACGATCATCCCTATAAGACAAAGGGACCAAATCACACATTCAGCTTAAAAGAGTGGTAGTCATGAATCTAGAACGAAGACCTGTTTGTCCCCCTACCCCCAAACTATTTGGGCTCTACTATGGGAATCTGTCCAGGCCACAGTCTCCTTGTTCACAAATGCAGGTAATAGCAACACTGCTCTCCGACTGACTGTCGTGAGGATCAAAGCAGACCTGTGGTCTGTGAAAGGTCTCCTAAGCCAGGTGATGATAACGGTTGCCTGTCTCATCTTGGTCTACGCAAACCAAGGAGTCGTCTTGGAGGAGTGCCATCTCCTGTCTGGGTTTCTGTGCTGGCTGGACAACAGACTCACTCACCTAATTTTTTTTAGGGTCTTGTAAAAGGTAGGAGGTAATTTGTCTTTGTTAGTGAAAGATTTAGTGATGAATTCACCCTGCGGGTATAATTAGCCCCAGGCCTGCCTGTCCCAGAGGGGATCCCTTCCTATCTTACCAAAACACAGGCAACCTGAGGCTGAGGGGTATGTCATTCTGTGGAGTCCAGGCTAATCTAGCAGAAATGATTCGAGTCAACAAGTCTTTACTCCTACCACCTTTGAAAGCCTGCATTCTTCCTCAAAGCAAAACAAAAGAGTACCTTGTGCCAGCATTAAAGTTGAATGACATTAAACCCCAGCTAATAACTTTTCAGAACTGCTGAATTCTTGATCTGTGTTCTGCTGTGGCTTCCTCAGTTTGAGGGGTGGGGGAGGGAAGCAAAAGACAAAGGGGTGTAGTTAGGAAGCAGGAGGCACTTGTCTTCCCCATCCTTGCCTGGGGGACGTGCCTCTACTTGATTTTCAAAAGAGTCTGAGCATAAACGCTAGGGGGTTGCCAGCTTACCTCAAAAGAAACAACAGGAGGGTTTGCTTGAGGGAGTCTGTACTTTCCTTTTCAAGCCCTGTTTTGTTTCTAACCACAGAGCAACCCAAAGTGTGAGTGAGCTTTGCTATCCCGCCCCAGAGGTTTAGACCATTTGACTATCAAGTGACCTTAGGGCAGCTTAATGACCTCCATCTTTGACTTTGCCAAAATGTTGATTGCTGTGTAAGTTTTGTCTCTCTGGGCTCTTCAATAGTAAAACATCCTTTGCCTAATGGTTGAAGATAAATAGGAAAAGAAAAAAGTTCTACGGGAACCTAACTGAACGCAATAGCATGAGTGAGCTTTGATGGCTTCTGCCTTCATAGGCTCAAGTCCACATCATGAGTCACATGCTCCAATCCATCCTAATGCTCCTTGGGGTCACTCATTTCGGTGTTCACAACAAAGCCAAATATGGTCTTTGCAGACTATCAGTTTGCAACCAGAATCTCTCCTTTACTCTGAAGGAAATGCTGAACTGGGATTCAGAGATAATGGAACCAGGGACCCAGAAAGTACCATAATCATGGTGATGGCCAAATTCATGGGAAGGAAGAAAGTCCGGGTTTACGTCCTAGAGGACCTATGAAATGACACTTCAGACGTCCAAGGTCAAACCTCGTTGTCTAAATTCCTTGCTGGAAATATTTTCATGCTGGACTCATCTTCATCATGCAGGGCCTTTTATAATCTGATGTGTAAATACTAGTTCTCCCCTCTGAGACCCCCAAGTGCATTGTGGGCAGAGGATGGTACAAGTGTAAGTGCGTTTTTCCTGCCATGCCTTCTCCCATGATATCTTCTCTGATTCCCTGATACCAAGCTTTGAGAACTCCTCTGAGCAGGCTAGTTATGTCCTCCTACCCCCTCTCCCAAAGATATCGTGACCCCTTTCTTCCACTACCCCAATCCTCTTTGTCCCTCAAATTTTTACTTACTAAAGTCACTTTGAATTTACTATAATTGGGGGGGGGTTACTTCGTGGGTTTTTTTTTTTTTTTTTTTTTTGCTTTTTTCCAGAAGAAAAGGAGTGGTAGTTTAAATGAGATGCTCATGAGCATTTCCAGGGCGTATCACTAATATCATTGCAAGTTGGAGTAGAATTCATCTTTGGTCAAACCTGGGCTAGCAACAGACTTGCCTTGAACAATGGAAACTATTTAATCGAAAGTTAGGCTGTTCATTCTATACCCAGACTCCCCAGATATCTGCCAATACCTTCCTTAAAATGCTGGAGGGAGACCACAAGACAAAGACTTTCTGTCTACCCCAGTTAAGGCTGAGAACATGGGTAGGAAATAGCCAAGGTACCAGAGAATCCCAGCACCAATGAGCAGAAACTTGAGACCACCTGGACCGCCCCCACACATGATAGCAACTTCATAGGTGATACCGGACAGATCAAAAGGATAAACAGCTGGCTGAGCCCATTCCGGGGTAGGACTCTTGAGCTAACACCATCATGGCTCTGAAGCCGTAACACTGGGCTCTTGTTAGGGTAGCCACAGACAGCTTCCCTCCGTGCGCTGGAAAGTTTGCAGATGTGTAGTAATTCACAGGTACTTTTGTGCTTGGGAAGGCAGATGGTTCCCATGAGAAAATCCTCTTCCCGTTGTGTTCCTTATCCAACTAATACCTACTGGCTACTGTTAAAATTTGCAGGCAGCCATTGGCATGGACAAGGCTCCTACACTGTCCTCACCAGACCAAACCAATGCAGTCTTTAATGACAGTAGCTAAGCTCCGGTTAATTGCAGACTGCCCTGAAACCACTTACCTAATTAAGCTGTTCCCGGTTCAGGTCTCCAAGCTGCCCTCCGGCTTTTGACGAAGGCTGTCAGCCCATGCTTTGGTGGGAATTCACAGAATGTTCTTTTAGTTCCAGGAGCTGCATGTTTCGTGAATTACTTTGTTTTGTTTTGTTCAAGTAAACTCTACTAAATTTAATTGGTCTGAGGAATTTTCCCTTCTTAGCACTATTCGGGTCTCAGATTGGACAATGTTCGTCTGGGAATTGTTCCTGCTCCCTCACCCGCCCGGTCCTCACCCCTCTGAAAGTGCTTTCTCATGGCCTCCTCGGCGTTTTGCTCCTTCCTCTGGGTGGTTTTTTTAAACTATTATTATCACATCTGTTTATGTATTTTCTCTGTGTCTGTCTGTCTGCCATAAATTACAGTGAGGATGTGAAAGTCAGCGGACAATTTACCAGCGTCTGCGATCTCCTCCCACCACGTGGATCTCGGGGATCCAGATCTTGGGGATCCAGATCAGCTGGTCAGGCTTGGCAGCAAGTCTTCCCTCCTGAGCCAGCTTTCTGGTCCTCTTTCCTCTGTAATACATCATGTGTCTTCCATCCTGAGGCTGTACCTCCCAAGACTGAAGGCTTGATAAGGCAAGATCAGTGCCTATCTTGACTAGTACTGCATTCCCAGCATCCAGCTTAGCATAAGATATATGTGAAAGATTCTGTTATCTATGCCATCAGTCCACCAACTCCATCCATCAACCCTCTGATCAGGACACCGATCTGATGATCGGTCCCTACTATGGATGTAAGACAGTGGTTCTCAGCCTTCTGAGTGCTGCGGCTCTTTAATACAGTTCCCCATGCTGTGGTGACTCCCAAACATAAAATTATTTTTGTTGCTACTTCATAACTGTAATTTTGCTACTGTTATGAATCGTCATGTAATATCTGATATGTGACCCCAAAGGGGTTGGGATCCCCAGTGTTAATCCCACTGATCAAGAATAAGGCCACTACTATAGTTTAAAGCCAAATTTGAAGCAAGCTTTAATTAAATATTGGCCAGGTGGATGGGCTCTGGTTAGGTCCATACACAGGTTCCCAGGAAAATGCCCCAGAATTCAGGTTTGCAGAGGCTAAGAAGGAGAACCCATAATTAATTGCATTTTCCATCAGGGCCAATCGGGGCAAGCGTATATTCTGACGTATTTTCTGACGGTGATCCTCCCACCCACATGCGATCAAACCTGTCGGGTGCAGATAGGTCAGACAAACTTGTTTTGGGGGGTGAAAAACACATGGGTAGTTATCTTCCATTAACAAAAGCCTCCAGCATTTCAGGAACTGTCTGTCCTTGGGCAATGGGCTTGCAGATCAAAGGCACTTCTGTTTCGCGGATCTCTTAGGCATAGTAATGAAAACTTACGGTGTCTGTAACTTTGCTGATGCAAGACTTCTGCTCTGCCTCAGTGTCCATAGGCCAGTACCTGACCAAGCCCTCCCCAGACCATCAGAGTGCAGGTGCAAAGCTCTCCCCAATACCTCTCCCCCAGCCTACAGTGCAAGGAACAGCTACACCACCAGCTCTGGGGGCCTGGCCGAGTCTTAACCAACTGGCCCGACACACTTCCGACACTTCCCTAGTTGCCAAAACAGATTTCCAAAAGGTTGCCCCTGAAGCTCAGCACCACCAACCGTGGTCTGACCATGGCAGGGTAGAAAAAAACTGATGGCATCTACAGCTTAGAACCTGATTCCTTTGTTAGTGTCACTTGGAACTCTCACTGATTTACTAGGTAGCCTGATTTTGCTGACTTACGCTGGCCTCGCTGCCAGTAACAGCTTGCGTGAAAAGAGACTTGAATCCCCTGGCATCTCACCTCAGCCGGAGGATGTATCAACATTGTAAGCAATAAGCATAGCTGTTTTACTTAGCCTTGTTTTAAACTGTATATAACTGGACCTTTTATATATTGTTATTTTTAACCTATATTAGGCTAGGCCCCTGAGAGTTCCATCGAGCCAGAATTCCACATCTCATTCGACTTTACTAGTGCTTGCCCTTAGCATAAACATTTCTGTTCAGCTCTTGGGAAAAGGTTTTTACTCGATGGCATTCAGTTTGGAAAAGGGAAACGAATTACAAGTGGCACTAAGTTCCTTTCAGACCAGTGAACATTCTCTTATGTTGTAAGGGAAGCCCAAGCTATAGAAAAAAATACAGGCTTGGGTACCAGGCAGATTGGAGATTATATTTGTTGATGTTTTATGATGTTGGGGATTTAACCCAGGGCCTCACACCTGCTAATGCAAGCACACTAAGCCCCCCCGGCTCCAGGACTGAATCTTTTTTTCTACTCTGTTTACAGTTTTATTTAGCAAAAACAACAACAACAACAACAACATCAACAACAACAAAAGAGTATTTAAGAGGTGACATCAAAATCCAACTTGTCAACGTATAACGAAATGAAGATGTATTGCTTACGGTGTCATTTTCTATATCTACGTTGATGTAGATAGATGCAAACTCATTTGATGCATCAGGGACCATGACCATGGAGGCGGCAGCAAAGAAGCAGGCATGGGATTGGTGCCAGTTCTCTGTTTGCTTCTTGGTTCCTGTGAGAGACAACTCCTGTTCAACTTTCACTCCCTGTGCTCACGGTGTCTAATAAACCCCGCCACTGAAACAGGATTTGGGGGCCAGGGATACATCTCAGTCAGTAAGAGTGTGCACTGCTCCTGGGAGGACCCAACTTTGGTTCCCAGAAGCTATGTCAGGCAGCTTATAACTCCAGCTCCAGGTATCTGATGTCCTCTTCTGTCCTCCACAAACACCCGTACTTACGGCCGCAGACCTAAGGATAGACACATCACATAATTAAAAATAAAAACAAACTTTAGAAAGAAAGAGACGAGTATTTGATGCAGAAAGGTTTCACGACTGCAGCTCAAAAGGAAAGGTAAAAATATGGTGTCTGTCTGTCTGCCCTGTCTCCCTCCCTCTCTGTATTTCTCTCTCCTCTCTGTCTCTGCCTGTCTCTCCCTCTATCTCTGTTTCTGGCTCTCTCTGCCTCTCTCTCTCTCTGTCCCTCTCTCTCTTCCCCCCTCCCCCCTCCTTCCCCTCCTCTCTAAGCTCAGAAACGTTGTCTCACCTTGGGAATGTTATACAGTGGCCCATAGACACAGGGATATTCCAACAAGGAGACCCTCTAAACCAACCCTTCCACACCCAGCAATGGAGCCTTAGCGCCCTCTGCCATTCTTTAAGCATAATATGCGGCTTCCTGAGGTATTTAAAGGAGTTGGCGTGTCTCTGGGCAGATGCTGCCATCTCCTGGTTACAGTTACATATAGCGACCCTGCAGAGTCGGAGTAGATGCCTCAATGGCTGGGTCCATGTGACTCATATCTCCAAACAGGTCTGGAAGGTGTGAAAACTCAAAGGACAGGCAAGATGGCTGCCACAAGCACTTCCAATGGCCTCAGAGTGCTTTCCAATCTGGTGAGCACCTTTTCCTTAGAGCTGAATGTTCTCTTTTGGAGGTAGACAGAAGGCCCATAAGACTGGATGCTCAGAAACAGCGAGTCACAATGTCCCTCCCCCAGGTTATCGAAGCAATAACAGCAGGAGTGAGGAGAGACTCCACTTGAGAACTCCTGAAAATGGCTATAAGACTGCATTTCAAAAGTGGGATGGGATGGGATAGAGCAATGTGCACTACCTGCTGGATTTGTGTTCCAAACGTGTGTGCCTCGGCAAACAGTCTCTGTTGAGTGTCTTTGTGGGGGGTGGCACTTGAATTGGCAATGACCTTTGCTAAGTCCTCAAATTCTCTTCTACGTAAGCTGCTGGTGACTTCAGCTAGAAGCCAGACAAAGGGCATACACCTGGATGGTGTGTGCTCCAGTGGCTTCTGTCTAGATCATAGCCCACTAAGAAATGGAAAGTCAGAACTGGAAGGGAACAGGGCTTAGAAGAGAGCCCAGCAGTGGAGAAGATCAACAGATCTAGGCTTCATGGGCTCTCAGCTATGAAACTTTAGCAAGTTACAAGTCTTTACAGACCTCAATGCCTCAGTTTCCTCACGGATGAGAATACTGGCATGGACCACATGGTGACCACATGGTGACCACATGATGACCACATGAATAGCTTGTCAAAGTTGCAGCTATTCAACTTTGCGGATTTCAATTTTCCAATGTAGGACCCAGCCATGACAAGCTCAATAGAGGCCTGAGTCTCAGTCGTTAACCCTACAGCAATACCTCGTTCCAAGAAAGACCACAAACTGAGACTACCCAGGCACCACCCAGGAAGAGACCATCCAAAGGAAATTCCTAACGTTCCAATCATTGTAGATAGGATCACCTGCCAGCACACCCATCGCTTTCCACTAGGACACCCCAGATGAATGTCAGCCAGTCAGGGGTCCTAAACCTTACAAATCCTCACCCCAACCTCTGCTATTATAAAAATCTCACCCCAACTGAGCCCAGGGCTCTCTGATTGTGCCAATATGTTAGACACACAGAGAGTCCAAGTTTGAACTTGAATAAGAATAAAGGCTCTTTTCATTTACATGAAGGACTCTGTCTCCTAGTTGGCATTTGTGATCCCCGAGTCCGCCAGGACCACCCCCTGTGGAGCCTTCAGCCGGCCAGTAAGTTTTCTGTGTTTTCAGTGTTTACATTTCATCTTTCTGTTTGGGGTACCCTTGTGTAAGTGGACCCAGAATCTGTGTGAGCATGTAGATGGTCTGAGCAGATGTGCATGAGAAGAAGACCACAGGCAGGGCACCTGAGAAGGTGTTCTGGGTCCCATCTGTGTGGGACCAATCCCTCTGGTTAAAAAGAAAGGCAGGTCGCTCCCACAGAACAGCTTGAGGCTGTCACTTCAGTTCAGTGTGTCCTCTAGGTGCCAGGAGGACTCTGTATTGTTCTGTATACGGTTTTTTGTTTGGTCTTTTGTTTGTCCTCCTTCTGGCTTACAAGACTGACACTGGCGATATGGAACAGACTCAAAGCAAGACTCCTTTGACTTTGATACTGGATCACCTTTGGGGCTTTGAGACTAAAAAGGGGTGTATTTTCCCAGAAGGGATGAAGCATATAACCTCTACCTACTTTGAGCATTTCATTGAAAAGAGGCAGCCTCCTTCTGCTGCTCTTGCCTGTAGCACAAGAGCACGGGCAGGAGTTTAGGGCTTGCCCTGCCATGCTATAGAAGCACAGGACTA
The DNA here is from genome assembly GCA_004026605.1 of Ondatra zibethicus. Lineage (NCBI taxonomy): Eukaryota > Metazoa > Chordata > Mammalia > Rodentia > Cricetidae > Ondatra > Ondatra zibethicus. The sequence continues at coordinate 1,803 of PVIU01010538.1, read as the reverse complement.
TGGGAACAGCATGTATGTGTGGGAGGAGCAGCAGGGCTATGCAGCATTATTGTGACAATGTAGCAAGGCTGCCAGCTACAGCTTCCAAGCGGTGGGTGTGCCCAATAGGATTTCAAATGTTAACCCTTTTTAACAAAGGGAATCTGGAATTAATTGCTATGGCTGGAAAAATGAACACTCTTTTGACCCCATGTTGCATGCAGCCCCCTTTCCATGCTGGTGGGTGGGGCTCCCAGACCTACCCTGGGGGTTGCCCACCTCAACTTCTTTCAAACCTGGCAGCGGTTTGGCTCCGTGGTTGCTAGCCTACAGGGGCCATGTTGTGAAGCTATAGCCAGGATTGCAAAGGAACAGCCTCACCGCGGATGTGTTAACTATTCAGATACCAGGGGTCATAAATATCATTTAAAGGGGTTGAGTGCTTCATACTGGTATAGGTTTTTATGTGCTGATAGAATTTTAAAGTTATTTGACCATATGAAGTTAATTCTGGTTAGAAAGTGTTGTCTTGTTAAAAAGTTTTGTCTATTTCTCGAGAAAGTTGTATATTCTTGTTTCGTTGGAAAGTTTTGTCTGTGTTCTGGTGTGTTCATATGTTTTGATGTAGGCATGGAGCTGAGACAGAAATGGTTTGGATATTTTTCCTGTCTCTGCCACCTGTCACTGCTGTGGTCACATTTAAAGGCATGGCTCAGAATTTACCTCTGAGCTCTGGTCACTGGATTTGGTTTAGCAGGAATTCAGATGTCCTTTTTTTTATATAGACAAGGTTAAAACTGTTGAATGCTGTTCTTTATTGGAAAGCTGGCTCTAGAGTTGGATTATGACTCTTCCTTTGCAAGACCTAGGCATGCTTATTTAAAATTCTGTTCTCTGTCACTCCGCCAGTCTGAGCACTTGACACAGTGACAAGGAGAAGAAAACAAAGCAGAACAGACAAAGAAAAATTTCTGAACTTGGTTTATGTGAACATTCTGTACTCTAAAATTTATAAATTTGTTTTGATAGATATGGCTTAAAAATCTGCTAAAATTAAAAAGTTAAACTGGAAGGTGATAATTTAAAATCTATGCATGGGTAATTGTAAAGGAACCATATGACATGACTCTAATTTGGATTGGCACCAGTTTTTAGTCAGCCACATGGCTGTTTGCCATTTTCCTAGAGTTTTTTTTTAAAAAAAAAGATGGCTGTTACAGGATTTCACCACCATTTTGGTTAGAGGTGACCATGCGAAATGGATCTGACTAGGAGACAATAACATATCTCCAAGATAATCTGGATTGGGACAGATTTTTATATGATAACTCATGTCCTGTCCTTAAAAACAAGGTTAAAAAGTAAGATTTAAAATATTAAAGCTGCACCTCAATGCTTTTATACTCAAAAATGTACTTTTCAAGTTAAATTTTGTAATTTAAAAGTCACCCAGGTGATAACGGTTTTAAAGACAGAACGGGATCATTGGGAACAGCTGAGGTTTGGAAATGTGTGGCAGGACTAGAGTCCAGCTGCAAGGATGGACCTTAACAATTTTAGAAATGCCAGTGCCAGGTGACAGTCACCAGAAGCACCAGCTACAGTGAAATGGAGCAGGCTGAGATCTAAAAGACAGGCTATGTATATGCTGTTGAGGGTGGGGCCAAAGAGGTACTTAATTTTTGATACTGCAGGAAGATCTGACATTGTAGGACTATGGCTAAGAGATTTTAAGCTTTTTAAGAACAGTTTTTAAAATATTTAAATTTATAAGACTCTGGGGCATTCGTGCTTATAAGCTGTTTTATATTGTTAATATTTGGA
>PVIU01010537.1:0-69543 GCA_004026605.1 Ondatra zibethicus | reverse complement strand
CGAAAGTTGGCAGATGGAGAACCCACAAACAATGACACCAGGACCTATCTCTTCTGCATGTATTAACTTTTTGAGAACCGAGTCTTTTTGAATGCACTCCTTCCTAGGCCAGGAGGGATGGGGGTGGGCCTTGGACTTCCAACAGGGCAGGGCACCATGCCCTCTTTCAAGGATGAAGGGGGAGGGAGGAGGGGTGGGGGGTAGTGGGAGGGGACCGGGAGAAGGGGAAGAAAGGAAAAAAATTTTATTTCTTTAATTATGTTCTTGAATGGAAAAAATAAAACAAAACAATGTATGGAAAAAATAAATAAAAAAAAAAAGATTTGTCATTCATATTGTTTTAATGAAACACTGTTTGCCCAGTAGCCAGGCAGGAATATAGGCAGGGTGATCAGACTAGGAGAATTCTGGGAGGAGAAAAGGCTCAATCTGTAGTCACCACCAAGAGGAAAAGGAAGCAAGATGAAAATGCTGCACTGAGAAAAGGTCCCAAGCCACATGGCTATACATAGATAAGAATTATGGGTTAGTTTAAGTTGTAAGAGATAGTTAACAATAAGCCTGAGCAAATAGGCCAAACAGTTTAAAATTAATATAAGCCTCTGTGTGTTTCTTTTGGAACTGAACGTTTGCAGGACCAGGCAGGACAGAAACTATCATTTACACCTGCACAGAGAGTCTCCCACTCACCAGGACTGGCCTTGAACTTAGACTCACTTTGATGCTCTTGGTTCTTTGTTTCCTCCTCTGAACAGGTCAGGTAGACCTGCTGATACAAGGACTCTGCAGGACAGTCATAGCTGAGCAGATCACAGGCCACCAGGCCTGTGTCTAGCACTCAGTACATCCCTTTCATCTTCATTCTCTAGCAGTGTGTGAACCGGGAGGCTGACTTGACAGCAACAGCAGTAGCAACCCCGTTTTCCCAGTCTCATGTTTCCTGCTGCAGTTCCTTTGTGTTGGGTTTAGTGGACATTAAAAAAAGCTGCTTAGCATGTCACTCCTCTCCTCATGGACCACTGAATTATGCTCCTAAGGCACAACAATAAGTCAACAGAAACCACCAAGGAAAATTCCAAAACATGTATCTTAAATGATGCCTTCAGGAACTGCCAATGGTAGAATTGAATGTTCCAGGACTCAATGACTTCGTCTTTAAATGGTGAAAATTCTATTGCATTCCAAGTATTAGTCAAAAATGGCATGTGCTCAGCTGGTGATGTAGTTCCGTATAAAGAGTGTGCCTAGCATTTACAGGGCCCTGACTGCTTTCTTCAATATCACAAAAGGGGGGGTTGGCGAGTTAGCTTAGTTGGGAGAGTGCATTCCAGGACCGCAAAAACTGGATATGGTTGGGCACACCTGTAATCTCATCACTAGGGAGGTGGAAGGCAGGAGGACTATACTGAAGGTCATCTTTGGCCACATAACAAGTCTGAGCAGAGATAGAGAGGGAAATGGGGAAAGAGAGGGAAGAGGAGGGGAGAGATTTCTGCTAAATTTCCCAGCACCAAGCCTGACGCTAAGTATCCAATAAACGTTAACTGGGCCTAAACTGGGAGCAATAGCATTTTCTGAGTATGCAGAGTGACAGAGTCTATACCGGGGATCCTGCTATAAACAGCAAGGGACCAGATCTTTTTCTGGGGTTGGGGTGTGTCCTTGAGGAGTGCATTGATGTGGAGGATAGGACTGTTGTCTGTGCTGTGTTGTGTTTTTTTTCCCCCCTCAGGGATTGAACTCTAAGGACTTGCAAGGGTGATGGTTTAGAACAGTGGTTCTCAACCTTCCTAATGATGTGACCCTTTAATACAGTTCTTCATGTTGTGGTGACCCCCCCACCATAAAATTATTTTATTGCTACTTCATCATTGTAAATTTGCTACTGTTATGAATCATAATGTAAATATCTGATATGCAGGATATCTGATTTGCAACCCTCAATGGGGTCGCAACCCACAGGTTGAGACCTGCTGGTTTAAAAGCACTATGTTGAGATTTTAGGAAGCATTTACTGTGTTTTCTACCAATTTTCATTTCATGTTTTCATTTCATTCAATTTTCATTTCAATGTTTACTTCAAGAAGTAAACATGAGGAATGTGGTAGGAGGGTACAGGGACAAGCAGAAGTCCGGAGGCACAGGAAAGGGTTTACAGCGCGCGAGCGAGCTGACTTACGAACCCTAGGTCTGCACAGACAGAGCTTGAACAGGAACCTTGCTTCCCACTGCACGCCCCAGTGCTAGTGTGCATCTGCTGCCAGCGCCTGCCCCCTTGTGGAAATGTTTCAAATGCATGTAGCCTTCATAATGCTTTCGATTAAATGGTTTCAGTGATTCAACAAGCCCTGTGCCTTACAAAAATCACTAGCCCAGGATATCACATCCAATGTAGCGGACAGCAAGGAGCAGGGCCAGTTCTCCTGCTTTCACGCCCTCGATCCCGCTCCCCTGCACTCACACCACCAGGGCCAGCTCTACAAACAGTAAAACATGCCCAGGCGAGGTGCAGGGCCCGCTTTCTGCACGGCTGTGCTTAGTGAGGGGCAGCACCAGCTCTTTCCTTCTCGTGCCCCCGATGCCGGCTCTGCTGCCTGTCAAGGTGGCAAGGGGTGGGAAAGAGGAGGGCATATTTCCCTTACCCTTGCCACCCCATGGCATATGAGGAAAGGGGTGGGGGCTGCTCTCCTGCTTTCGCTCCCACAGGCCTAGCTCACCTGCCCCCACGCCCTCCCTGCCCCTGCCAACAATGTCAGCTAGTGTGCTGCCCCAGCAAGGTGCAGGGTTCCCTCTCCCATGTGCTGCAGCTGGTGAGGGGCAGGGCCAATTCTCTCATGCTCATGGCAGATGGGGGGGCAGTGCTGGAGAGCTCACCTGGGTGGTGACAAGGAGGTAAAACTGACCAACACTGCTACCACTCAGCCCAGAACCAGGATTACGAGTTAGCCCATCCCAACATACACTTTGTCTACGAACTGCTGGCGTGTATGAAGGGAGCAGATCTGCAGATCCAAAGCTACAGGACCTCCATGACACAGGACAACAACAGCATGTCCAGAAGGAGTCCCAGTGAGGGCCCAGGATCAGGGGTGTAGCTAGTGGAAGCCAGAGGCCTTGAACCAGACCAGTGACTCAATGAACAAGTAAAGATGTGGAGTCTAAAGGGTGTACTGTTTGACTCACTGGGCCACACTATAGTTTCTACGCTGAGATTTTTGTTTGGCTTTGATTTTTGTTTTGGGGGTTTTACTTTTAAATTTGCTTTTGGGGGAGGTTGCAAGGTCAGAGGGTTTAAGCAAGGGGACGAGGAAATGAGTGGGATCAGGATGCTTGATGTGAAATCCACAAAGAATCAATAAAAAAGTTTTTTTAAAAAAAAAATCACTGACCAAACATATTTCATGATGTGGCACCTGCCTCCTGATTGTGCTCCTCTGGCTGCATTTCCATCGGCCTGTATTCTCCCAGAAGACACCTCCATGGTTCCTTGGTTATTAAACAGATGAGGTAAACCTGGAAGTCAGACTGGAATTCAGAATTGAACCAATTCATTCCCAAAGCTGTGCAACTTTGGAGAAGTGAACTAATCTCTCCTGTCCTGTTCCTCGAGCGTGAAATAAGCAAATTAACAACATCTGCTGCCTAGAGTAGTTGCAGAGTCAAGGGAGAAATCTCCCCAGGAAGGTCATGGCTCCCAGTGCCTACCCTGTTGGCTATTTCAGACTCATGAACTTTCAGCTTCTGGATTAATCATTTATGAACCACCCCATAACCGATGAAGCAGCCTTTGCTGTCGAGACCCTGCCGTCTGAAGATACAAGAAAACAAAAACTTGGCACACGCACAATTTGACAAAGACAATGGCAGAGTTTTAAAATAGTTTACATTGCACCCACCTGTGGTTGTTTTTCACTCTTTTGGATCTGTCCTCTTTTAGAGGGCCTGCCACCCAGCTCCCAAATAAATCACAGTGGAAGCTTATTATTACTTATGAACAGCCAGCCTCAGCTTGGCTTGTTTCAAGCCAGCTTTTCTTAAATTATCCCATCTATCTTTTGCCTATGGGCTTTTATCTTTCTCTATTTCTGTATACCTTACTTTATTTCTTTCTCTGGGGCTTGCTGTGTAGCTGGGTGGCTGACCGCTGATATCCTCCTCTCCTTGTCCTATCTTGCCCACTCTCCCTTCTCCTTGCTGTGTAGCTGGGTGGCTGACCGCTGATGTCCTCCTCTCCTTGTTCTATCTTGCCTGCTCTCCCTTCTCCTTCTATTTACCCTCTCTGCCTTCCAGCCCCACCTATCCTTGCTCCTGCTTCGCTATAAGCTATTTAACTCTTTATTCGACCATTGGGTGTCTCAGACCAGCAAAGAATCAGAGCTTCGTAGAGTTAAACAAATACAGCATAAATAAAAACAACATATCTATCTTTACCTCATTAAACAAAGGTCCCAGAGCATAAACAAATGTAACACACCTTAAAATAATATTTTACAACACCCACCCTTCAAAAGGAACACTAAAGATAAGGTTTTTGAGCACTGGTTTATTTGGAAAACTGGTCTGAGGGCGAAGGACTAGGAGAGACAGGGAACCCAGGAAGAAAATAGGGGAGGCAGCAGGAAGCCAACATATTTCACTTTATGCAGTTGGGTCAGTACTAGGCAGTTGATGAGGTTCCCCCACCCCAGTTCCTGGGTCAGCACAGTAGTGGGGTTGCCAGTCAATTGTTTAAACCTCTGTGTGGAGTTAAAGCAGTTCAGTGTGCCCCATTCCAAAGAATTCCTCAAAGGGAAAACTCCAGAAAGGCTGATAGAGAATGTGAAACTGTCCTAGTAGGAGTGTGTTTGGCCACTCACAGGAGCATGCCAGGTATGTGGCTGTCCCTTATTGTACCTGTTTTCCCATCTGGGAAACGGGGAGTTGACAGAGCCTATCCACGAGGGCCGTTTTGAGGATGAGGTAAATGGTGTGAGGGGTTAGAAAGGTGCCTGATGCATGGTGGTCACCACGTGTCACCATCATTGCTGAGACCCACGAGTGAGAGTACCAGTCCCTGAATCAGCATCTGTGGCGCCTGGCCTGCCAGCCCACTTCACAAGATCACCCATAACTTAACAGCAGGGTGCAGAGTTTCATGAAATAAACAAGGTCTGCTGTTCGCTCAGCAGCTAACAAGAAAGGTGGACACTATACAAACGAGGACAAATAATTAACTAAATAGGGAGAAACTAAATGAATCCGATTTCTCCAACAGATGGCGGCACGAGGATTAACTCGCATGCATAAACTTAAAGAGCCTCCACAAGAACCGGAGACAGCTCGGGAGGTAAGAGCACTGTGGCTCTTCCAAGGAACTCAAGTTCAAGCCCCAGAACTCACTTCAGACTGCTCTCCCCCGTATCTCCAGCTCCAGGGCAATCTGGTGCTCTCTCCTGGCCTCTGCAGGCACTATGCTCACTTAATATTCACTCAGACAAGGAATATAAAATAATTATTTAAAATGCTCTCCTATGGCCAGGACTCCTAGCTCCAGTTGATAAACTGGTGCATTTCCATCTAGCTTTTTCAACCTCTGCATGCACAATATTCCACAACTATGTTATAGCCTCACCAAATCTCAGAGCACTGCTGCAGTAGCCATAACAAGACAACAGTGGTTTCAGTGATGGTGAAATCTTCAAAACTCTGTCTTCATGATGACACCATGTTTAGTGTAATTGGGATGACATCACCTGTCACGTGTGTACCATACAACATTATGCTATGAGGACTTTCTCATATCGCTAAGATTTCAAACTGAGATTCTTAATACGCCATCATGTTTATTATTAACATAGATGTGCTAATTAATTGCACTGTTTATTTGCAGTCTGAGAGAGTGCAGTGCCCTGAAAGCTCACCCAAATGCTGGCCTTTGCTACTTCATAGCTGTGTGACGTTGGGTCAGGAATTCTCTACACCTTACTCTCCTTGGCAGAACAGGTAGAGGAGCAGAGTTTCCTCCGTGGAGTTGTGAAGGCTCATGAAGTAGATCCCACACCAGGTAAATGTTAGAGAAATGCCAATGTGGTGCTTATTTAACAGCATTCGACTGTGGGTCTTCAGGGTTATTTCCAACATTCCAGTCATTTATAACACAGAAATTACATTTGTTACCAGTTTCTGACCTGGTGTCTGGTTCTTACCTAGCATTTAGTGGGATTTTTAGCTCAGATGATGTGAAGTTTTTAGAGTACTGATAGAGACCACTGAATTACTACCCAAAGAAGCTCTGTTAAAATGCCTTTACACACACACTAAAATAGAAATCACCCTAATCAGACATCTCCCACTGCCTCATTGTTTCAGGGCATAGTTCTGAGGTGACTGATGAAATGGAACATTCTGGTTTTTCTTTCATTTAGATTCACAGCCCATATTACTTATCTAGGGATAAAAATAATTTGGAAAAATAGTATAAAATTCTCCCAGAAATAAACAACACATCCAGAAACCTGAGGAAATTAAAGCATAGAATCTGGTTTCTTGAGAAACTTAGGAAAGGGACTTGTTTAACTCAGGAGTGTCTTAGGTCCCACAGATGATTTCTTAATGCTAAAAATATTCTAGAAAATCATCAGGTTTCTACCAATAACTCTCTTCCCAGAAATGAACCCAGAGCCCCCCAGACAGGCGATATGAACATTCTCGTTTCACTGACCAGCCTGAACACATGCCAACAGAATTTAATATAAGTGAGTCATATGAGTAATGGAAAAATACAGAATCCAAATGAGATGAGATACCACATTTAGCCATGGCCAGAAGCCCCCACTACCTCAGGCTGAGAGGCAGAAGGAAGAGCAGACACCCCAGAGAGTGGCTCCAGAAGGAGGGGCTGGCCAGCAGGAGCTGGGGCTAGAGATGCCACCGCATCCGGAGGCACTGCCAGCGAGCTGTACCCAGCAGGGTGCTTCATCTCCACCCCTCTCCCTCCACTCTTCCACCAGGGCTCCCACCCAGCGGCCTGACAATTAGACAACAAAAAGTAACATAATTTAAAATGGGCAAAGGAGCAAAACAGACATTTCACCAAAAAATATACCTAAATGGCCACCAAGCACATGAAAAGATATCATCTGCGAGGGAAATACAAATCAAAGCTGCAGTGAGAGAACGTATGATATCCACTAGCATGACCATAACCAAAATGACAATGACATGTTAAGTCTGGTGTGTAGTGCAACAGAAGTACGTGGAAGATCTAAGTCTCACGCACGCTGACTTCTTTAGACTCCCTGTTTCTCTCTCCCACTGCTGTGGGTGAGTTAAACTCAAGCCACAAGCTAAAGGTCTCAACTGCTTACTGGAACAGACTACCACAGGCTCCCTCCTAGCCTTCTACAGCCATGCCATGCAGCTCTGACCATTCCCAGAAGCTATGAACAAGCCCGGCTTCCAGAGACATGCAGGCCAACCTCCCAGCCAGCAAAACCCATTTTGAGAACACTCAGGCTGAAAATGAGCACCTAGGGGCAAGAGTCCAGACAGGCTGAGAGAACCTGAAAGCCAAAATTCAAAGTTCATCTATCAGTCCAGCTCCTCTTAACTTTATCAGCTGAGCCTACCTGTGAGAACAAAGCAGGGCCAAAACCTGGTAGACCCTTCTAGATTATATTCAAGGACTAAGTTCACGAGACTCCATCCAAGTTCGTCACGAGACTAACATCCAAGAGTTAACAGTGTCTGGGCAGCAATTGCTCTCCACCAATTCTAAGGCTCACTCATCTTCTCATACCTGCTACTCTACTGAAGCCTCTCCTCAAGATCACAGTGACAGTGGCCATGCCAGTGGCCACTAGCTGGTGCAGCCTTCATTTCTCTTCTCAGCAGCTTCTAACATCCCATCCACCTCTTCTCGATGCATGCTCTTTAACCCCAGCACACTGTATCCTTAGTTCTCTCTGTATCTCCCGCCTCCCTGCCTGTTCCCCCTCAGTGTCTGCTGTTCTTTGGATATGGTCCATGACCTCTGTTGATGTGCTGAAGCTTAACCCTCATCGACATGTGGGCCCTTGAGTATCCGGAAACATGAGCAACATGAACCTTTTTGTTTGTAGTTACCAGCCTCCAGTATTTCCAGTGCAGTATCTCAGGACGGACTAATGTTGTTTATATTACTCTCTTTTTTTAAGTTCACTTTTATGTGTATGGGTGTTTCACCACCACGTATGTCTGTGCATCACACGTGTACCTGGTGCCCACAAAAGGCACCAGGTCCCCTAGAACTGGAGTTACAGGTAGATGTGAGGCACCATGTGAGCACTGGGAATCAATCCCAGGTCCTCTGAGAGAGCAGCCAGAGCTCTTCACCAATGAGCCATCTCTCCAGCCCCTCTACGTTTCAGCCAACTCAAGCCTTGGTCTTCTCTGCCTAGCTCTAGTGCCAGTTACCCGCTTATTTCCTTGCTGCTGTAGTCACCCTTTATCGCCTGCACTGACTGAAGACAAACACGCAAGGACTTCTATATGAGTGTTTACAGCATCGGTCACTACAGCCTAAAAGAGGGAGCCCAAGAGTGTACACTTGTCAACTGGATGAACAAAATGTCTTTTGGTGCAAGGGAGTATTATTCCTCCATCACCAGAAACACGTACCTATACACAGTCTGAAAAGGAAACTGTGAAGACCATGCCATGTGTGAGCCAGACCTAAGATGTCAGGTTAATGAAATACCAGAAGAGGAAAATCCAGCAAAACAGAGTGAAGGTGGGTGGTGACCAGGAGCTAGAGGGAGGGAGGCACTGAGACCTTCTTAAGAGCCCTGGATTTGACTTTGCCAATGAAAATACTTTCGGCAGGGCGGTGGTGGCACACACCTTTAATCCCAGCACTCTGGAGGTAGAGGCAGGTGGATCACTGTGAGTTAAAGACCAACCTGGTCTATAGAGCAACTCCCAGGACAGCCAAGGCTACATAGAGAAACCCTGTCCCAAAAAACAAAAACAAAAACCTTTGGAATTAGAGGTGAGGTGATGGCTGTATACCAAAATTGTATCTTAAAAGGTGAAACTCTTGCCTTAAAATGGCTAGTGGTATATTGTTTCATGAAAAGAGAAAGCAAACTAAAGGTCTTTATAGTAGGTGATGATCGGTTGAAGGGATTCTGGTCTTATGCAAGTCCTAGCAGCAACGATAATGCTACTTATCTCTCTGGGCCTCAGTTTTCCCATCTATAAATTGACCAGACTGGATTATATCACAACTCCTTAATCACAACAGTCTGAATCAGTCACATGGAGAGTGGCTCTGACCTCACAGAGCCAGCCCACCCTCTAGTCACACGCACGTGGCAGGCTGGGGCCGTGCTGCCATGTGGAAAACCCTCTTTTCTTCACCAGGAGAAAAGACCCCCGTATCTCACGGTTCCAGTCTCCTAGGATCACGGTGTACAAGTCAGGACTTGAGTCAGAAAGACAGCAAAAGACATGAAGTGTGTTTATTAGGCAATACACGCCAAACACGCACAAAGGGTTCTTCTGCATACTTAGCTTAGGCTGGAACACAAAAGGACATCATGACAGAGTCTACTGGGTTTGCTTACATCACAAAAGAATTTTCAAGGCAGTTCAGTTTCAGGCCACAAAAATCACATCTATGGCACCAACATGGAATTCAAAAATAGGCTGGACTTCATAGTGCCCCAAATGCCAACAAAGGAGAGGACTATCGAGGGTCTCCAATGCCATCCAGGATGCCGTGACACAGGCTGAGAACACACCTCCTGAGGCCTCAGCACTGGTACTACTACTTACAGTCCTCTCTGCTCATTCCTCATGACCACACCGTCCCAGGACAGCAAAGGAACACTATGTAGGAGACAAACAGGACCAAATACAGAAAACATGGGGCCAGAAGAGGCCACACCCAGGTTAGTGATGTTCAGGAGGGCCCTCCCAGGCACTGAGATGAGGCTCAAAAGTACGCTGGTGTAAGCTCTGTCTTCCCTTCTGTGGTTACCACCTGGATTAAGCTTCCTGAGTTCGGCCGCTTATTCCCAGTGATCCAGTCGTGGAACGTTCTAGAATAAGAAGAGATAGTTTACCTTCTTAAAGAAAAACTCTGGGTACATGAATATTCATCTGGTGGCCTTGGATGTAAAAGGGTTTCTGGGGGGAGCTATGAGAAAGCCACTAGACATAGAGATATATAAACAGTGACTGACAAGGATGTCCTTTTCTTCACAGCACAGTAGTATGGTTTTAACTAATAAACAGATTTTAGGTGATTAACTGTAAGAGAAAGATAAATGTACCATACAGGCATCCCTGAGTAACTACAGAGGTTGAGTTTCCCAGACTGCCAAGGACCCCAACATCCCAGGAAGTCACTCGGGCCTCCTTTAAGTAAGGAACATGCTATCTGCATATAGCCCACACATTCCCCCATATACTCCCCAAATCACCCCAGACTAACGACAATAACTCATAGCACACACATACTACATAATAAGCAGCTGTTAAAACTGTACTGTCTTTAGGAAATGACAAGGGCAGTCTCCACCTACTTAGTACAGGAGCATCTACTCCTGTGTTTTTATGTGAAGTTGGTTGAACTGGCGCATGAGAACCCACAGATAAAGAAAGCCAGCTTCTGCCTTATTCCTTCTCAAGTTTGAAAGAATGAAAACTCATTCTTTAACTTTAGCAAACACATGTGGGGTAGCCAAGACGAGATACAAAAAGCAGGCTACTATCGTAAAATATATTGAGACTTAAAATATCTAGCTGTTTGTGGAGATGGGCAATTAAGCCTATCTGGAACAAAGGAAGACCCTAGTTATGAAATTTAAAAACCAGGGAGAAGTCAGGTGGTGGTGGCACATGTCTTTAATCGCAGCACTCGGGAGGCAGAGGCAAGTGGATCTCTGTGAGTTTCAAGGCCAACCTGGTCTACAAGAGCTAGTTTGTTCCAGGACAGGCTCCAAAGCTACAGAGAAACCCTGTCTCGAAAAAAAAAAAAAAAAAAAAAAGAGAAAAAGGTACAAAATTTTGTGAAGAAACAGCAGCAAGCAGTAATAATGTCTAACAGTAAAGCGTTTACATTTGAGTACCCTTGAGTACCATCTACCTAAAGATCCACAGCCAGGATCTCAGACCTCTGGAAAGCACTCAGCTCTTAGGATGCTCTGTGCAATGTGCAACCCTGCAGACTAGATTTGACAGTCATCTGCCAGATTCTCAGGTTCCTTCTCTGGCTATTGTACAAGCCAACAAAGTATACAGTGGTCTCAACAAGTATACAAGGGTCTCAAAACAATTGCTAAAACACCCTGAAATACTGCCACTGATCAAGGTCGCATCCCTGGGCCAGAGTTGAGCTGGGTATCTTTGAGAGAGACAAAGGGGTCTCTGTGTTCATCACAAATGTCTTTCCTGTCTTTGTCCTCTCCAGCAGAGCGGATGACAGAGAAGGCATGCTTACCATAGCAGGTAAAGAAGGTAGTGTGCTCACAAGCACCTTAAACAAACTTCACTCTAACTTGTCATCTGAGCTTCACGTGGGAAAAGTGACTGCTAGAGCAAAGGGTGCCTGACAGCCCTTGTTGGCTGACTTGTGGTTGGGTGTGAATTCAGGCCCAGGAGCCTCAATGCTGGGTCCAGAGTTAATACACCACTCACGCATATGGGCACACTGGCCTTTAAAGAGAAATGTAAAAGCAATCACAAACCAAATCATGGTGTCTTCTGCAACTTCCTTTCTCAATCAAGTATTAATCAAGTATTAAAGCATGACTCCCAGCTCACCATGTGGTTAGGAGACCCACAGGCCTGCAGCCACACTGCCTATGTACGAGCTTAGGTTTGCTACTCTTTGGGCAGACTACTCAGGCCCAAATCTTAAATAAAGAAAATAATTTTCTATGAGCATTAAATAATGTAAAAGGATTATGAGCAAGAGAGATGACTCATTCAATACAGTGCTTGTCACAAAAGTACGGAGATCTAATTTAGGTCTCCAGAACTCGCATAGAAAAATATAGCTGCACATCCTATAACCCCAGTGCTGGGGAGGCAGAGGCGAGAAGCTCTCTGGCATTCATGTGCCAGCCAGCGGAGTGGAAACTGAGTTTCTGATTCAGTGAGAGGTTGTCTCATAAAAAAAAAAAAAGGTGAAGGGGATAGAGACAGCTGTCTCAGTGGCTAAGGATGCATACTGCTTTTGTAGAGGACCCAAGTTCAGTTCCCAGCATGCCATCAAGCAGTTCCCAACCCTCTGTAACTTCAGCTCCAGGGACCTCAGGCCTCTGGCCTCTTCTAACGCCCGCACTCATGGGCACACATCCACCGTCAGACACAAATACATACAAATAACTAAAAATAAAACACATCTTTAAAAAGAAATGTAGAAAATGACTGATGGAGACACCTGATGTCAATCCCCTGACTTCCAATGCATGCACACATGCACACATGCATGCATTACATACACATACATACATACACACACACACACACACACAAGTAAGTATTTAGAATAGTGCTTAGAACATAACTAGAACTATGTAGGCACTTATTTCAAACATAAATATAAGTTTTCTCCACTTAATTTAAATGAGTTCTAACATCAGGTCAGAAACAAACACCCACTGCAGTCGTGAAAGCAGCTATGACACTGGCACTCTGGGGAAGGTCATCTCCTGTAGGGGACTATGCCCTAGCCATCCTACACCAAGGCAGCACCTGGCCTCAGTAGGCATTCAGTGAGCCCAGACTTACTAAATAGAAGGCTTTGGGAATGGAGTAAAGCATCACCAAATAGTAAAACCAACTCCCTCTCCAGTGAGCTTCCAAGCTATCTCTAGCTGACTAGGGATTCACTTCCTGGTCAGTGACCACTGACTAGGACCTTATAAATGAAGACCAAACATCTGGGGCTCAGCACTGGCTGCGATATAGGACTGAGATTTCCTCCCTGTCTTCCTGCCACAGAGTTACTCCTGGATACATTGCTGATTTATAACCAGGAGATGGGGATTACTGAATACTTGCTATGGGTCAGACACACTGCCAACTGCTTAACACACACTACCATGGTTCATTCTCTGCACCGTCATCATGGACCTCGTTACACACAGGCAAGCTCTGTGTCCGAGGCAGTTTACAAACGTACTTACTTTGGTCAGACAGGGAGAGGAAAAGATGTCTGGACTCATGTCAGGGCTATTCATCCCTCCACACAATTGCTCTTCTCCAAATTCAAGTGCCTCAGGACCTCAGAGCCCCAGAACCTTACCCAGGATCAGCGAGAGTCCCCAAAGGGCAGGGGACAGAGCCTGGAGGCTGCTTAGCCACTGCCCCTCCTGTGATACTCACTCAACTAGGAACTCTAAGGGTGTCCAGGAGCTGAAGTCTGCCTCAGGCATTGATTTCCTGTTCATCGGAGTATCCAGGGTAACCCTGCAATGTAGAGATAAGTGTGTCATTTGTGCATAGCTGCTGTAATAACAGGAGTCTGGTTCTTGGCCATGAAAAGACAAACACAGCATCACCACTGGGAGCTCTGGCGCTGAGCATGACATTTACATGGAGAGATCAGACAGGATAATCAGAGACCAGCAAGCTGTCCACATTAACAAAAATCACAGCTGAGGGAAATCCAATAAGGCTCTTTGTGGCTCACACTAGGGCAGGCAAGAACAAAACAGGGAGAGTCACATTTTACCTTTACGTCAAACACAGCCTTTATCGAAGGCAAGGGCTTTATTGAGTCCTCGTATACACTCTGATATGCAGCAGGCTCATTTCTAAGCACTTATGTGAAATAACAGTCCTCAAAAATATCAAAAGTGCCAAGCATTATTTTTAAGTATATAGCTGCCTTACAGGAATCTTAGGATTTTCAGGGAGAGAATATGAATTGGTACGACACATTTGGGCCTGAGACATCAGTCAGAACAGCCGGGAGGCAGCTCAGTCATAAAACTTCACCAGTGAACGACTGGAAAGCTAACTAGTCCCTGAGCTGCCCCAAGATCCTTTACAGACTGGAAGCAAGAGGCACTGAGAAGGAACATGCCAAGTCCAAGGCAGCAACCTCTGCCTCTGCCTGAAACAGCTGACTAGGGATTCACTTCCTGGTCAGCTGCATAGATTCCCATGATCTCCTACCTATTTTCCCCCACACTGCTACCACACACACACACTGCTACACACACACACACACACACACACACACACTGCTACCACACACACACACTGCTACACACACACACACACACACACACACACACACACACACAACTTTCTAACAATGTGAAAACAGAAAGAACTATACAAAGTAAAATAAAGTGTATGGACACTTTAAAAGTAGGAGTAGGGAAAAAACACAAAAGAGGCAAAAAGATAGATACATCCCTCAAGACAGATCATCAAAACCCTGAGATACTGCCATGGGCTGAATGTACCTCTCAGCCCAGATTCCTAGGTTGAAGCCTAGCCTGCAGTAGGGCCTTTAGGAGATAATTGGGTTGGGGTGTGGCTCCACAGATGGATTGGGACACTTACAGAAGAGGGCTGAGGAAGCCCATCTGCCTTTCTACCATGTGATAGCAGAAAAGGCACCACCTACAGCAGCAGGTCTCAACCTGTGGGTCCAACCCCTGGAGGGGTCAAACAACCCTTTCACAGGGGTCATCTAAAAATGATCAAAAAACACAGATACTGACGTTATGATTCATAACAGTAACAAAATTATAGTTATGAAGTAACAACAAAAAAGTTATGGTTGGGGGGTCACCTCAACATGAGGAACTGTATTAAAGGGTCGAAGCAATAGGAAGGTTGAGAACCACTGATCTACGGAAACAAGCTCTCACCAGACACCAACCCTGCTGGCATCCTCAACTTCTAATCCATACAACTGTGATCAGTACAATTCTGTGGCTTATAAAATACCTAGTTTAGGGTACTGTGCACAGTAGTAAGTATACAGTAAGACAGGAGCTTATGCGCCTTTGGGGATACACACTCAAAGCCACAATAGAAAGGGACCCTCAAAATGTCAACACTCAGCAGCGGACAAGGTGTAAGCAGTGGAAACTCCTAAGCACCTACGGGAGCACAGCAATGGCAGCAGCCCCGGGTGGCATGCCACTGTTCTTCCCAGCAAGGCTCTGGCAGAGCTGATGGACGGCGCCCTTGGCCATGCCGTAGCCAATCATCCCTAGGAAAGTGAAGAAAACAGTTGGTTACATAGATGTTAGGTGCAATCTCCTCAGCTCTCCGTTCCCTTAAGACTTTAGCCACATACCTGGTATCCTCCGGCAAGCAGGGCGCCCTCACTTGCCCTACCAAAATAGCAGCAACCAGAGAAAGGTGATGGGACAGGTGGGCAGGGTGTGGCAAATGGCCAGTTCCCAAGAATGCAGGTATTTAAAGGGCACTGTTGCCAGGATCCATTCCACTTCCTGAGGTGGCATGGAGGTTTACAAAAGGTCCTAGACTGGGCACTTCAAAAGTGGGGCTCTCATGTCTTTTTTTCCTGACATTTACGATCATTACTGTCGTAATGGTCACAGATTCTCTATCCTGGTTATTCATGTGCACACCTCAACCCATCAAGGCTGCACTGAGGACCAAAAACCAACCAGGAAGAGCCACGGAGGCCACAGAGGTCAGGCGGTGTGAGGGACAGCTGAGCTGATGAAGGCACGGCTTTGCACAGGACCGGGTTGACAAAGCCGCTTGCCCAGGAGCATAAAGGAAGGTATTTTCCCACCCCACCCCTACTAGTGGCATCTTCACTAGTGCACAGTTATCCCCACTCTGGAGCAGGAGTCTACGGTCCATTGGGGGCATCTTCTTCCTTATCCAACATGCACAGCAGCAGACTGTGTCTTCTGACATGGCTGCCTGTGACAGCCTGACCTTCACATTATTTCTCTACGCTCTTCGAGCCCATCCTATGAAGGCTGGTGCTTGAAAAGGGCTCCTTGCTTCCAGGCACCAAACCCCCATTTAGCCCTCATATGTCATGGAGCCTCCTCTGACCATGAATCCCCAGATTCAGTGCTAAGCATATGAATATACAAGGCAACTCCCTGACTCCAAGGGTAAAACCCAGGATCCAAGTTGAGGGTCATGGCTAAGGACACACAGTGAGTCCTCAGCACTGTGATTCAAGGAGAATCAGCAGCCCTCCAGCCACCGGCCCTCACTACACATGAGTGCAGGTAGCCCCGGAGCTCCGAGGCCTCGGTTCCCCTGGAGCTGGGGTTACAGGTGGTTGTGAGCTGCCTGATGGGAGTGCTGAGAACCCAACCCAGGTCCTCTGCAAGAGCATCACATGCTCTTAACTGCCTCTGTTTGTTTTCTGAGACAGGTTCTCATTATATGGCCCTGGCCGGACAAGAACCAGCTATGTAGACTAGGCTAGGCCTCAAACTTGCAGCAATCCTACCTCTGCCTGCGGGTTACTGGTATGAGCTACCACACTCAGCCTCAGAAAGTAGTATCCAATACATTTTTAAATTATATTTATTTATCTATTTACTTTGTATGTATGTATATGTATGTATGTGTGACTAGGCACGTGTGCACATACCATAGCACATGTATGGAAATCAGAGGAAAGCTTGTGAAGTTGTTTCACTCCTTCCACCACGTGAGTCCCAGGGATTGAATTCAGGTCATCAGGTAAAGGTGGTGCCTTTAAACACAAAGCCCATCTCCCCAGCCCTCAACACATTTTTTTATTCATATGAATATAAAGGTCATGGTGACACACACTTGCCATCCTAGCAACTGGATTATGAATTCAAATTCATTCCAGGCTACACAGGATGAACCCCTCTCCAAAAAAAAATGCTTCTAATATAAAAACATATGAATTCAAACAGAAGTGCGGTATGGATGCACACAAGAACACATACAGAATGCCCAAGGTCTGTAGCCGACTGTACCTGCGGATGGTCATAGGGATCAGGCACTTGAGCAGTCTCCCTATTAAATATATGTCTTAAAGTGTCATGTGAGTGTTTCCTACATGCACTGGTTAGAACAAGCTAATATAAAAATACATAGATTCAAATAATACACAGCCATTTTCTCCTGTAAGTTCTGTTCAACAGCTCTGAACCCTTGGTCACATCAGCTCCTCCACAGAATGTTTCCAGGGACAGAATCTTCTTGACTTCTCTCATCTTCTGCCCTTGAGTTGTCCAGGACATCTGCTTAGACAGTAATTTACCAAGATGTAATGATACAGGATGTCTTTCTGTACACTGTGAATATGTGTTGCTCTCATTGGTTGATAAATAAAGCTGCTTTGACCTATGGCAAGGCAGAATATAGCTAGGCAGGAAATTCAAACAGAGATATCAGAGGAGTAAGATACCAGAGCATTACCGGTAAGCCATGGGACACGTGGCAACATACAGATTATTAGAAATGGGTTAATTTACATGTAGAGCTAGCCAGTAATAAGCCTGAGTCATAGACCGAACAATTATAATTAATAGTAAGCCTCCAAATGATTATCTCCTAAGTGGCTGCAGGGACCAGAGGGTGAGAGATAAACTAATCCAGTGGGACTGGGTGAGACAGAGAAAAGACTTCCAGTGACAGTGCAATGTGCATAAGAAGCCGCACATACAGGGCATCCCATCTGAGCACATCTTGGCATGAGCACATAGGATGGCTGCCTTACGTTCGCTCTCCCCTGAGAATAAAGTCTGACGCTGTTGTCATGGAAGGACTGCAAGTGCAATAGCAGAAGAGGCGACCTAAGTCCAGGGAGGTGGGATTCACAGCCCAGCCTAGCAACCAATCCCTGACCAGCTTCAGCAACAACACTGATTGCCAAAGAGGGTCAAGGTCTCAATAAGTTACTTAGAGGAGTATTTCGCCACCTTCAGTGTAAGCCAATGATGGTTTAAAAATACAACTCAGCAAAGTACAAGGAGCTGTCTACCTTTTCATCCCAACTCTGTGAGGGCCGAAAAGCTTTAGGAGGAAAGAAATGAGCGACGAGCAACCCATGGCTTAATTCAACAGAACAACACAGATATGAGATCATTTACAAAATATTAAAAGAGTGCACACAACTACACTGGACACTTTCTTCCAAATTATAATTTGATCATACAGTCCCTCAAGGGAGGCTTCCAACCACAGCCCAGAACGGCTGCAGAGCAGAAGGACCATTAAGATGAACCATCACATGGAACCATCTGTACTTGTAAACCAAAGGAAACGGGAGCCTGCTTTGTCCTTTAAAAAATTAGTCTTTCAGTCCCGGGGTTTTGTTTTTGAAATGTCAACCTATTACTCATTTCTCTATTTACTCTCTAGTACCTCTGCCCTATGCCACCTTTAATAAAAAGCAGCTTTCAACCAGACAGACATCTAACATTTACACAGTTTTAATTATTGCAACAGCCACAGACCTGCTAGATCTATGCTCTGAGAAATGCGATGACAGCAAGCAGTAAGAAATTACTAATTAACAAGAGCCTCGTGGTTCAGTGAGTTTCATTAAAACTGAGACGGTGCCCCGAGATCTCTCCCACTTCCATTAGAAGAAGTGTGCCTCTTAAACCCAGGTATTACAGGTGACACTTAGTGCCCACCCTCTTTGCCCCTTACTTAAGTCCCCTTATCCTTACCCTTAAATGACTGTATGACTTGATATGCACTCCACTCCCCAAATTTGTAGGTTGTCCCAATCCCTCTATCATTCAGAAAGTTACTGTATTTAGAGACAAGATCTTTAAAGTGGCAATTAAGTTAAAATGAGATCGTTAGGGTACAACCCTAATCTAGACGGGCCAAGGTGCTTCTAAGGGGTAGATGATCATCCCTCTGTGTGTCTTGGTCCTAAGTTCTACCCCTTAGAAGCACCTTGCCCCATCTAGATTAGGGTTGCACCCTAACAATCTCATTTTAACTTAATTACCACTTTAAAGATCTTGTAAGAAAGCATCCATCCATAAGTCAGTGAGTAAGGTCTCGAAACCAACCCTTCCAACATCCTGGTCTTAGACACCTTGCCTCTGGGATTGTAAGGAAACATGTGTCTATTCATTGAGCAAGCCAAGGCATGGGAGCCCCAGCAAAAGAATACAGGAAATAAGAAATGCAAAAGAAGGGTCTTTGTGATGGAATGCAAGCAACTCACAATGGAGAAATGACCAGGGGTTTGGTTCAAAGTATATTCATTACATAGTCATTAAATAAATCTGGACAATTTATTTAACTCTCTAATTTTGTTTTTCTAACCAACGAACTGGAAAGGTAACAATGATGCCTACACCATGATTCCACAAAAATAATGTGAAGTGGAAAGAATATATGATAATACTTGATACTGATGTGAATATAGTAAGACCTACCATGTGGTAGGCACTATCTACGTGGCAATAACTCTGCAGTTGCTCTTAAGTTAGGTAATAGTGTCTTTGTTTTACAATTAAAGAAACTGTGGCAAACATTTGACCAGAGAATCGGAGTCAAGAATCCACCTGCCAAAACACTTCCCTGGGACCCACAGTTACAATGTAATGATAAGATGGGAGCAGTAACTAATTAATACACATCTAGTTTGCTGTTTATCTCTCTATTGGTCACAGGTCATAAACCAGGCAGGGGTGCCAGATTACAGAACCATGAACTGGGGACAAAAGCAAATGAGAAGATTAAGATTGCTCCCTATAAGACGACTCTGGCATAAAAGGAATTAAATCTACCCAATGAGAAAGCTCCTGAGGGCACAAAGTGAACTGCACCTCCTCAATCCAAGATGTACCCAGTAGCCCCAGCAGAAGAAGTGTTTACACTGCACACAAATGAAGGCTTACCAGGAGTTCCATCCAACGCAGCTTTGGCCCCAGCCAGGGTCAAGAGGCCTCCTTCCTTCAGGTGCTTTGTGGCCAAGTGGCTGGAGATGGTGGACGTCCACATACTTTGCTTCCACATCAAGTCACAGTTTTTAAAGAGTGCTGGGGAAAGGGCAAAATATGTGAACTCATCACTCCCAGAGAATAACCCAGAAGACAAGCTCAACTCACACTGCCCTGCACCACAAAAAGCCCTCCAGGCCCTGCAGGTCTACCTCGGGGATCTAATAAAGAAAGCACAGGGCTCAGTAGCCAGAGGCACAGGTTTAAACACAGGTCATGCTGTCCCCTGGGTCTCAGCTTCCTCACCTGCTAACTGCCAAAATTTCAGCCAATAAATTTTAGCAAATAAACCTGAGTTCAACAGACTCACCAGACTCTCAGGGCTTCAAAAATGGTTTTGCTTTATGAAGGCTGTTAGATTTATAATAGGAACTTCTATCCCTATTCTGGCTTCTATCCCTGGTTAAAAAAAAAAAATCCATGAAACGATCACCCTACGACTATAAAGAGGGTTTTAACAGAGTTACATTTTCATGGATAAAGTTAATGCGAGCCTTTAAGAGTCTGTAAAAGAGCTGAAACAGCAACCATTCCACAGCTGCGTTAGCCCTCTAGCCATTCCAAAGACTCAAAAGGAACAGGTGGTCACACATGTCACACTATTCCCCTAGCTCTCACGTTCTCTTCATCTCCCACCTTCCTACATGGGATAATGCTGAGAGAAAACCCTCACTAGACACCAGACTTTGGCTCTGGACTTCCCAGCCTGCAGAACTGTGAGCAGTCAATCCCCACCAATTACCCACTTCTATCATCACAAATCAAATGAAGAGATAGAGCTATGGCAAGGACCCTGAGAGACAAACAGAAAACCAGCTGGCCTGATGCCTCATCTAGACCAGAGCCATGTCAGCTAGACAAAGCGCAGAGCAGAAGCAATAATAAACTCGGAAAAAGACTCACACTTGGATTTGGCATTGCCCCCAGCCCATCCTCCAGCCACACAGAGAATTGCGTCCACCTTCTGATCACCTAGGAGCTTTCCAACCTCAGCAGTGACCTTAAACAAAAGAGGCAGAGGTGAGCTGAAACAGGCCATGTTTTCTCTTCCTCTTCTTCTTCAGCCAGTTTACAAAGTACCTAGCAATTGGCCAGGGAAATCAGATGGAAGAAGTTCCGTGCATTTTGGGTAGTGAAGCCAACAACTTTTCAATATGGATTTCATAAGGTTGAACCTCTATATGAACAATTCTAAAAGGCATAGGTACTTCCTGAAATCCAAATATAAAGAAAGTGGGGAAGAGATTTAAGAAAATCGCTGGAGCCTTGTGGTAAGCAGGTGCAGCTCTGGTGTGCTCCTTTACACATTTTCTTCAGGAACCATGGACTCGTGATCTGAGAAGGTTCTATTCCACTGGCCCTGCCCCACCCGCAACAAAAATATGGGTTTTTTTGTTTTTTTTTTTTTTTGGTTCTTTTTGAGACAGGGTTTCTCTGGGTAGCCCTGGCTGTCCTGGAACTCATTCTGTAGATCAGACTAGCCTCAAACTCACCGGCCTCTGCCTCCCGAGTGCTGGAATTAAAGGCTTGCACCGCCACCACCCAGCACAAAACATCTTAAACAAAGAAGTATCATTAAGAAATACAAGAGCAAGAAAGTGACAGCCACCAGCAAAACACTAGTACATGCTGAGTACATGGGGTTCATTTCAATGGTCTCTCTGTTTGAAATGTTAAAGCCCTGAGACTATATCCACACATTAGCTCTCATTATCATTCATTAAAAGGGCAGTCTGGCAGACAGGCCATGCTGGCCCGTCACTACGGCTCTTCTTGGCTAGAATGTCTGAGGTAATGCCTCTCAAGTGTTCAATATCCATCCTTTGCAAACTCATACCAAAACCCAGCAACAGCTCCTTCGAGCCATTTCTTCTTTTGTGCAGACTCAAATCGTTCCCTCAAAGAGACTGCTCAGCCAGAGGAAAGCAAGCTCTTGCTCACCACACTGACTGCTTTCCTCCTATTCTCTGCTTAGATTGTTGTTGACCTTCCTCCTATGACCCTGAACAATCCTAGAAGTCTCTCCCTTCTTTCAGAAGCCAAGTTTCTCTGCCCAGAACGTAGACTAGCAGTTCTCAACCTGTGGGTCATGACCCCTTTGGGGGGGGGGGTGTCAAACAACCCTTTCAAAGAGGTCACCAAAGACCGTAAGGAAACACAGATACTTACATTATGATTCATAACGGTAGCAAAATTACAATTATGAAGTAGCATCGACATAATCTTATGGCTAAGGAGTCACCATAACATGAAGAACTGTATTAAAGAGTCCCAGCATTAGGAAGGGTGAAAACCACTGACTAGACCCTGACTGCCAGAGGTTACATCAATTCCCCACATCTGGATGAGCACAGGATTCATGCCACCCTGCCTACTTTTCAAGGAAGCACAGAACAAGCAGCAACTATGGACCATCTGACTTTAACACCTTTGCTTCATTCCTATAATAAAGTAAGGCAATTCCAAATTCCAGTCTCTCAAATTTTGCTTTCTGCCCATGAGTCTTCCAGAGATACCATTCTCTTCTCACTTCTGCATCTCTTCTTCCTAGTTGAATTTCTTGACCAGGGGACCAATTTCACATGTATTAGGGTTAACTTTCCTCTTCTGCTACCTAAAAGTTAAAATCCAAGTGCCATGCCATTGACTCTGAAACTCACAACAGGACGGAAGGAAGTAGAGATCTTAAAAGCTAAGATGATAATAACACATTTTGCCCTGCTGGTATATTCTATATAATCAAGCCTCAGGTGAGGACAACTTCAACACTGAAAAACTGATATGGTGGCTTGTAAGATGATTCAACAAATATATGGACCCGT
This sequence comes from Ondatra zibethicus, assembly GCA_004026605.1. Classification (NCBI taxonomy): domain Eukaryota; kingdom Metazoa; phylum Chordata; class Mammalia; order Rodentia; family Cricetidae; genus Ondatra; species Ondatra zibethicus. The sequence goes on along the minus strand of PVIU01010537.1, from coordinate 46,781 downwards.
TTTGACCCCTAAATCAAGTGGTGGAGGGCAAGAACTATCTATCAAAAGTTGCCCTCTGACCTCTACGCATCCATCGATTATGGCATGTATGCCCACACTGACATTCTCATTTACTCGCCTCCCTTCCTCCCCCCGCCTAAATAAATAAACCCACACTGCCATCAGAACTTATACCTAACAAGGACTGAGGGGCACTGAAAGCAGAACCCGTGGCTCTCCAGGCCCTCCCACTATTCTTCTCCTGAGGTTTAGCTTTAATTGCTTGACCCACATGATTGCTTTGAGACACAACCACAACACAAGAGCACAACCAGAAAGTCCACTGCCAGGGCTCAAACCATAGCTACGCCACACTTCTACCTGTGGGACCTTAGGCAAAGACCAGGATCTTTCTGTGTGTCTTTCCCACATTTGTAATTCAAAACAGCCAAGGAGCATGAAACATCAGCCAGTGTTGCGAGCATGGGAGAGAGCACATTGAGGCAGACCCATTTACAGACTGAGTCTGTGGCAGACAACTCCTTCCCTGACTCTAGCAACTCTAGCACCAACTAGCTTCTCGGACTGTCACCGGCTGAAACCTAGTGACCACACTGTGGCATGGCCCACCTGCCTGCCTACCCAGGAGTCCTGAACACAGTACACCATGCTGAGAAGGAGGTGGGAATTTCCTTGGGAATGAAGGTGGGAGCCTAGGCCTGAGTCTTCCAGGCAACTGATCAGACTCCTCCATAGGCAAGACTGCTTAAGAGCCTATAAGATACTCAGACTAGGACATCCATCCAACTGGCAATGGGGCCCTTCTGGGGAATAGCACTATGTTGAGGAGAAAAGTGGTATTTACCATTCATTGACATATTTCTAGATTTTTATCAGTTTTCCTACGTTATAATCTTCACATAATTTCATAACTGAAAATAATACATTATTAGTATTTATGCTGTGAACTAGGTAAACTTTACTTTTCAAAATATACCAAATATACAAAGATGTTTAAGCACACTATTGCTAAATAGTAAAAACAAAAAAGTGAACTTAAATAAGAAAAAAGCCTGAGGCATACAATAAAGAGAAACTAAGTAAGTCATAGACAATCAACAAAATAAAATATTGTATGTCAACAAAGTGTTTAAACAAGACAAAGTACTTAAACTAAAGGGTAAAATTCTAAAAATCTAACCATAATATAAACATAAGACATGCAAAAGCAGTTAACACACAGCATGCAAAGCTAAGACAAGAAAACATGCTAAAATAAACTAGTCAGAAATGGATCCAAAAATTTATCTTTGCTTTTAGTTTTGTTTTGTACTTTTTCTACGTTTTCTTCTGGAGGATTTCGGAATTGGCAGACAAAGAGCATAGCCTGAGAAACCCCCACTGGGCCTCTCCTGTCACAGTTAAGGACCTTTTCAAATTACCTGGTCAGCCTGCTCTGTAAACGAGTCTGTCATTTTAACGATGACACTAGCACTGGCCTCTTCATTCTCCACCACATCGATGCTGGCAACCCACTGGAGCAAGAAAAACAGTTTTAGTTAAGAGTCAGGGAGTTGCTACTTCTCTAAAGAGCCACACCCAGAAATGGGAGCAATCGGGAAAGAGGCTTAAAGTAAAATGCACGGGACCAAAACTGTTTCCAGTTTGCCATGTGGGATTTGGAAATATTTGCATATACTTATCTTGGGGATAAGACTGGAATCTGAACACAAAATTCACATTTGGTATGCATATTTCATATACATTATATACTCAGTCTAAAAGAAATTTTACACAGTACATTTAGTAATCTTGAACATGCAATAGGTTTCATGTCATGAAACTTCCCAGCTGAGGCATCACATAGCCCTTAAAAATCTTCAGATTTAGAAACATCTTGGATTTTTGGATGCTTAACATATAAACAAGAAAGGAAATAACAAGTGGTTTCCCAGGCATCCTTCAGGGACCACTAACTGCGGATGATACACCTTCTACCACACTTCATCCCAGGCCATCTTGTTCCTTCCTCTTCCCCGCTGGATTCTCAAGGCCAAATTCTACCTGTACCTAGAAACACCTAAGGTCAGCAGAGCCTCTGTGAAGAGCCATAGTGAGAACCAAAAGCTTTGCTAGCCTATGATCGCTGCAACAAATACTTAAACCTGCTAGCACAGGAGACAGTCACAAACAATACAGAGCAGAAGGGGTGTGGATGAGCCACCGTTGCAAATGCCAGATGCTAAAATATAAACTACACAAGCCACACATTATTATTCTTTTCATTTTATAAATCCATTTCAAGTGTAAAACCCTTCACAACTCTTGGGTACATAGAGATGGATAATTGTCCAGTTGTCCTATGGAAGACCCCCTGCTCTACAGCAGACAGACAGGCAGGTCTTCAGTGTAAATGGCCAACTCAGTTATTAATGCTGGCTCAGCTATAAAGTGGCAATCTTCTTCATCAAAGAAAGCAGGTGAATGATTAACAGGGTTAGAAAAATAAGATGAGATGGAGGATACTCAGTCCTGGCAAATTATTGAGTTTTACTTCAGAAACCTCCAGGGTCCTTCAGGTGGAAGAGCCCAGAGGTCAGTATCTATCTTTAGCTGCAAGGACAGCATCACTCAACAACACTCATTACCTGTATACCGCAAACCATGGGGAATAACACTGAGTCAAAATCAGTTCCATCCCAACCCTCCCTAGGGTGCCAGGAAAGAAAGGGAAACAGATTTTGGAGTAAATCCGCACCCCAGACAATGCCAAGGAGGATCACTGCTTAGAAGCTGGCTCCCTGGCTCATGCCTTCTTATGAAGCTAAGACCCAGCCTGCCTAGAGATAGTGCCATCCATAACAGGCTAAGTCCTCCCACATCAATCATCCCTCAAGACAAGCTCTCTCAGAAAAGGCCACGGGCAAATCTGATCTGAGCAATTCATCCACTGAGGTTCCCTCTTCCAGGTGACTCTAGGTTGTCAATGTGACGATAAAAACTAACCAGCAGAGGGGAGATCAATGAAATTAGAGTCAGAGAAAACTGATAGGTAGTACAGTTGAGGTAGACAAAGCCCACACTTTCAATGCTGCCTTCGTCTCCACCCTCCATCTTCGCAGATCGTGGAAGACACCCCAGTCTTCCAACGTTCTAAACAGATAGTGATATTACTCTTGTACCACACTTAAGCCAGAACAAAATCCTGGGCCCTTCTCTCTGGTCCCAGGGGATCCCTTGCCCAGGCTGCAGCTTCTGCTAAATAAACTCTTAGGAAGGTGCTGCAAGCCCCAGGGCTGACTCTAGAACAAGTTTCCTGTGCTGAGCCACACTGATCCCTGCTAAAAGGCTGGGGTCAAGTTCAGCTCTGTGCTCACTTGTTCTCTGGGAGAGGACACCGAACTACACAAAGTAGTCAAAATATCCTTAACTAAGCAAAGATGGCAGCAGCTGAGGGGGTGAACCTTCAACTGCCAGGTCCAACAGGGCTAAGACAACACGGGTAATAATTATTAGCTGCCGTACTGATGACAGCTAGCATTTAAAACGCTTTTACCTGTTATCTCATTTAATCATCACGATCCATCCAGGAGTAAACAGGAATATTATCGCCATTTCATTTTACGGGGGAACCGAGGATAGAGGCCATTAGTCCATTCAAGGTCACTGGGCTAATAACTTAGGGCAGTCCAATTCCTCTCCCCTCCCGAGTCACGCTGGACCTTCCGGGCCTGGAGGAGGCCTGGGAGCTCCTACACCACACACTCCTTGCAGAGCAAAGGCCTTACACTTGTGGCCCGGAACAGACCGGAGCACGCGAGTGTGACCTACGGGTGCCCAGAGCCAGTAGTTTCCCCCCGTCTCCCACCCGACCCACTCCAAGTGTTTGGCCGTCCCGCAGCATTACCCAGTTGCGGGCTCGGAAGGCCTGTACGCAGCGCGAGCCCAGAGCGCCCCTGCCGCCGTACACCAGCACCCGGCGCGCCTCGCCCGAAGCCGCCATCCTGCTCCCGATAGGCTCCCGCGAGACCGAATGACAAGCGGGAACGCACTTCTGTGCCCGCCGCTACTCAACTCGGAACTCAAGCGGGTGGCCCGCCCCTACCTGCGCCCCGCCCCTGAAGCTCCGCCCTGGGGTGGAGACAGAGACATTGGAGAGCCACGCCTCCCACCTCGGCCAATAGGAGTGCGTCAGCTGGAGCGCGTGATCGCGACTTGCCCCGCCCTAAGGCTGAGATACATTAAGCCACGCCTCCAAGGGGAGGCGTGGTACGTGCTCTCCTGCGCCCCGCCCATCTGCCCCGCCTCCATCGCCCGTAAGCCATAGGAGCGCGGCTAGCTCGGCGCTTTCTCTAAACTATGCCCTGTGGCTCTCCCATTGGGCTTGTAGGCCAGCAGGCAGGCAGCAGCTCGCCCAAATACTACCTGGTGTGCAGACCGCAGCAAGGTTCCGCCCTCAAGCAGCGGTCTTTTAGGAGCACCAGCCCCAGCCAAGAACAAGAGTTCAATAGTATAGGTGCTGCAGGGTTCAAGCAGAGGAAAGTAATTGCAGACACGAACAAACCACCTAAAATATTTTAACTCCCAGATAAGAGCGTGAAGTTTGCTTCACCCCGTTGCCTACTACTTGTGTGGCCTAAGTAACTCCTTCAATTGTTTTGTGCCTCAGTTTCGTCGCTAATAAAATGCGATTAATAGTCTGTGCCTCTGGAGTTGAAGTAAAGGGTATAAAAGGTACATCGAGCAGTGTGTGGCTATCAGTATTAGTCTTATTAGTACCAGTTATTAAAATTCACTGAGCCTCTTGGAAGTCGGTTACATTTTTCCAAATGGAAAGCAATTGTGTATCTGGGGACACACTTAAAAGTGAAAATCTGCCAAAACATTGATACAAAATTTGTCATGCTCTGTAGTTTAAATGTTTCCATTTCTGGAATTGATACCTTTAAAACAAAGACTATGATGGGGAGTTGTCACTATATTTAAAACGGTATTAGTATATAGCACAACAGACTTGCATCTGGTAGGGGCACAAAATTAGCTATGGCAAGTTGTAGGCCTGGCCTTATACCTCTCTGGCTGCATGTAAGCAAAGGTTTTCCTAGCCTACGTTTGAGACCCACCACAAGCCAGCCACCCCCAGCACATCCTGGTGTCTCCCCCCACACTTGTAGGTTAATTATTTCTGCTCAAGAGCAGAGTCTCTTAACAACTGCACCGCTGACATTCAGCATCAGATAACTGGCACCGAGAGTGGCATGTTTATAATATCCGCAGAATCTCTGGACTCTAACCCTAGAAGCCAATAGCAAGCCCTGCCCTCGGTCGTAAAGATCAAAAATATATCTGTGGTAGCACAAGCCTGGAATCCCAGCTACTGAGACTGACGCAAGAGGACCGACCACAAGATCAAGCCTGCCTGGGCAACACACTGAATTCAAGGCCCGAGTAGGTAACTTAATGAGCCCCTGGTTCAAAATAAAAAGAGGGCCTTGCAGACAACAGTTTTGTGTGTAACAGGTCAGACCTGCAGACTTATGTCAGTGGACATCAGGATGTGGCTGGCAGAAGAGTCCACTGTCAGGAGCTGTATTATCCAAAGGAGAAGTGTTAAGAAACCTGATAGTGGCCCCCTCATGCCAGGCAGTTTTAAGCAGTCTGCGTGTGCCAGTTCACTTTTCTACTCACAACAGTTCTACGGCTGGCTGTAAATACAAGGCATGGGAGTCTCAAACACCTGCCTAAGAGAGCGACTCTGAATGTGGTCTTCGATAGCTTGAGTTTCTCTCAACCAGCACTTCAGTCAGCACAGCGTGAGCTTGCTCGAACTCTGGCATTAACTCAGAGTTTTTCTCTGAAAGCCCTCAACACATTGCAAGTTAATATAAACCCGTCATTTTAATACAGAACTGTAACTCCAAGACTTAAGCACATCCTTTCTTCTAAATATATCCTTAATGCTAAAAGAAGGATGTCAGCTGATATTATTTGTCATGTATTAATATGCCAAATAGTCTTCAAGGCCTCGTGTATGCACTGTGTCATTTGTTGGCAGATAAACATTTCCTATTTCCAAGCCACTGAGCTAAAGATAAGCCACTGTATTTCAAAGACCTATATTCCGGCCCAGTGTCACCACTGCTTTGCCCATAAGAAAAACAATGGCCTGGCTCATGGGGTTGCTGGAGCATCAGAGATGCAAAAGCACACACTACAGCCCTTTGTTGTGTAGTGGAGCTGCCCACAAGCTTCAGAAATGCCGCACTTGATTTTCTTTATGGAGAGGTCACTGTAGTGAGTCCCATCATGAACAGGGATCCTGTCACTTCCATAACATGTCCACATATCTGCAAGAAAGGGTCTCGGGTTCCTACTGAGTAACAGTGCAGCTTCAGAAGCCCCTCCAGATACAGGAAGCACTTGAAAGTGTACTGTGCTGCCTTTGCCCAATTTTGCTCCCCATGGTATTCGCAGAGTGGTTTTTGCCAATCTCATGGGACCTTTGAGTTGATATTCAACACAACAGTAAAAGTCACAATTTTAAAAGTCACAGTATAAAATGGAGAATAGAAATGATTCGTTTCTGGGATCTAAAGATTAAAAGAAAAGACAAAGAGAGGGACTTTCTGGGAATAAGGGATCCCAGAGAGAGTATAACGGGGGATTAGAGTGGGAAAGTTGTGAAGAATATGATCGAAGTAACATTATATGCATGTATGAGGTCATCAGTGAGATACCTAAAACATACAAAGAGAGAGAAAGAATACATAGATGATAGATTGGTAGATGATAGATAGATTGATAGATAGATAGATAGATAGATAGATAGATAGATAGACGGATAGATAGATAGAAAAGTGATAGATGGATAGATAGGCAGGTGGATAGGTAGATAGATGATAAACAGACAGACAGATAGAGAAATAGGTAGGTATATAGATAAGTAGGTAGGTAGATAGAGATAGGTAGGTAGATAGATAGATAGACAGACAGATAGATAGATTATAATAGATAAGTAGGTAGGTAGATAGAGATAGGTAAGTAATAGATAGATAGATAGATAGATAGATAGATAGATAGATAGATAGATAGATAGATAGATAGATAAATAGGTAGGTAGGTAGATAGATATAGGTAAGTAGATAGATAGATAGATAAATTATAATAGATAAGTAGGTAAGTAGATAGATAGAGATAGGTAAGTAGACAGATGATAGATAGAAGATAGATAGATAGATAGATAGATAGATAGATAGATAGATAGATAGATAGATCTTGATTTTTAGAGATAGCGAGCCTCACTCCTATAACCCTAACACCAGGTAGCTGAGGAAGGAGGACTGCCTGACAATTCAAGGTCTGAGATGCATAGGGAAAATGTACCAAAAACAAAAAAGAAAGAAAGGAAGGAAGGAAGGAAGAAAGGAAGAAAGAAAGGAAGAAAGGAAGAAAGGAAAGTATCTGGCCTATGTCAGATGCCATGGAAAAGTGGGAGCAGGGGATAGGATGGCTCTGCACTCACAACAAACAGATTTCATGTTGCAGTTCAGCCAGCAACAGATTCATACAGTTCTAAGTTATATATTTCGATGTAAGCCTTATGAACCAGGGTCAATTCATGGTATTAGTAACAGTTCCAGGGATTCTGACAGCAGTGACATTTTAGAGAAAGAAATGCCAGGACATGCCTGGAAGAGACCGACATTGGATCCTGCACATTGTTGCTAATACATGCGCGTGCTGATGGGCCTATTTCTGCTTTGCTTCTACCATGAATTTTTTTAAGCCTAGTTAGCATCTTTTGTCAGCAGTTCTCCCTAGGTTGGCCTGGTAATAACTCTCTGGTCATTGTGATGCTCACATCACGATGACTTAAATACTTGAACGGAGGAACAATTAAAGCCTCTGCTGAAACCCTAGTCCAGTGGGAGATATAGGGTTACTTCCTTGGGTAACACACTCGACTCTGTTGAGGCAAGGGAGGATCATCTGCAGAGGCTGGGGATGTGCTCGTAGTAAACATACACTGAGAAGGCAGGCACTGAAGGAGGCTGAGGCGATGGACTGCCTGTCTTGAGTTGGTGTGTATGGAGCAGGCTAGTGTCAAGTGTCTGAAAGATGTCCACTTGGCCTACTGTGGCCTGGAGTCCTGGGGGATGATCTGCGCTCACTAGCATGCCTGGATGGTTCAAAAAGGTGTGGTATGGGCTGGCATCTCTACTCAGTTTCTCTTCCTTCCTACTGATCATCATCGCCTTGGCTGTGCCCCATTGGTTAAGTGGGAAGATCCTGTGTCAAACTGGAGTGGATTTGGTCAACGCCACAGACCCAGAACTGGTCAAATTCATCGGGGACATTTACTATGGGCTCTTCCGAGGTTGTAAAGTACGGCAGTGCGGGCTCGGAGGCCGCCAGTCCCAGTTTACAAGTGAGTATATCGGGGCATGTAAACTGGTGTGTGCATTTTTTGTTTTGCAGGAGTGCTTATGTTTAAATGAGATTTGACTGTTGCCTAAGACATAACATTGAAGTCTATAGGCCACCAACAGCTCCTGTGGAGCAAGGCAAAGAGATTTTTCTTTCATTTCTAAAAAAAGATAAACAAAAATACTAGAAGTAGGAATTTGTATAGTTTGCAGGTTAATTCTAGTAATAATGATTAGTAAAATATTGAGTGCTCATGTATCAAGCCTCCCACTAGAAGCTGCACATTGCCTGGTTCTTTTAAGCCTTACAACGCACTTACAATGAACGCATCGTGAATGCTCCCATTTTTCAGCAGAGTACATTGAGAGTTACATAATTCATCTGGGGTCACTCATTCTGCCCAGAAGCAACAGAACCAGATGCCAGACCCGTGCCGTGTGACACTGGTGGTCTTCACTACGACAGTGTACAGGTGCAGAATGCCCGCAGAAGGGGACCTCCAGGAAGCATGGGAACTGCTCCCACACCCTTGTGTGTGGGAGCTTCATAGCCTGAGGAACAGCAGAGCAGCTTTGCTGGGAGCATACTTCTGGGGTCTGAAGAGCAGCTGACGTGTTTCCTGGCAAGGAGACTGAGGAAGGCACTTGATGGTTTAAAGATGAGCAGCCAGCAGCACTGGCCTGAGTTCAAAGCTCAGAAGGTAAATGAAGTAGGCCCACAAAGACCTAAGACTGGAATCCGAAAAAAAGGCTTGGGGAAGATCTTCTGGGAAAGAGAAAGCAAAACAAGCAAAACAGTCAATTAGGTCACTAGTAAGAATAGTGTCCCACAAACCTATAGTTAATCAATGGCTTGTTATCACATGGGGATTGGAAATCTCATCCACCACTTGATTTCTGTATCTCAGAACTGTGGGAATGTTTAAAAACCTGGCCATGACATGCATCTCACTAAATACAGAAAATTAGTTGTTCCCCTTGACAAACATAATACAAACGGTCTTCGTTTCTATATAAAAAGGAAAGACATGTTCATGATGTCTGAGAAAAAAATCTCTGAGTATATTTATATTCACCCAGCAATTAAAATGGACCTTAAGTACTGGGGAAATAACTCCATTACTACCACAACCCAGGGAGCTGGAGAGGCACTCAGGCATGGTCACATGCAAGCTGTAACTCCAGTGCTGTCAAAAGTAGAGACAGGCAGATTGCTGGCTGCCAGCGTTGCTCTAAATTCAGTGAGAGTCTCTAAGAAATAAGGCAGATATTTATACAGTGGGACAACCAATGTCTTCCTCTGTCCTCCAAAAGCCCACACACAGATTTGCAAACTACACACACACACACACACAGAGAGAGAGAGAGAGAGAGAGAGAGAGAGAGAGAGAGCAAAAAGGTAGAAGTTGAAAAATAATCATACACGAACACATTAAAAGGAGACCATGACAGTGGCACTTTATCTGGGTGCTCTGGCTGCCTAGTTTGTCCGTGGGACACATAGGAAACTTAAGTATGTGGGAGGATAGCAGGGCAGCCAAGTGCCTGTGGTCCCTAATGTGCTAGCAGTACCTGAATGGGAAGGCCCTTCCGGAAGCTGAAACTGCTTCTAATGGGAGGCAAAAGCAATGACTACCTTCTGTTTGTCCTTTGGAAAAACTCAACTTTCTCTCCTGCTCCATCCTTCTAAGAAAGATGCCTATGAGAACCATTCCTATTTCCTCTAGTGTGATCTGGCCCTAAGCATCAAAAATGTGTGAGATGCATAGAAGGTGTTTCATTTTCATCTGTGAGTCACAAAATCTTTAAGAATATTTTCAGTTGCTCTCAGGCCATCCCAGAAGATGTATAATGTGTTCATTCACAATACCTTGGAAGTGTTTGTTCACGGTACCTTGGAAGAGACCAAGCTGGAAAGTTCTCAGGAAACTTAAAGCAGCTTCTTCCTGCAACCATGTGCTGTAGGGACATAGTGTGTATTACTGCTTCTCTAGAGACAATCTAATTTCCTTCAGAGCATGGCTCTCAAGTGCAGTATGCTGTAAACTCAAAGTAACTAGGGGTGTATTAGCCCTTCCCACCCTAAACAGGATTTCCTGCTTTCTGAAGGTCCACAGAAAAAGATCCCTGTTCACAGGGCAAACCAGCAGAGAGGAGCTTGCGAAAGTGCTTAGACTAGGTGATTTTTATTGTGTCTCATTTACAAACAGCTTCAGAACTCCTGAAATAAAAGCAATGCTGGAGTGGCTGCAGAAAGAAAGCAACAAGCATTAAATGAATGACATGCATGCATTCAGGTGTCCTGTTGAATAGATACAAGCCAGGCACCACCAGGAAAATTGGGATGAACAGAGCAGACAAGTGTCTGCTGTGCAGCAAAGGAGACATGGAACTCACTCAGACTAGACTCTAGTCACTAGAGAATCTCTGAAGCTACCCCTGTGGTTCATTTTCTCTATCCTTATTTTATGATGACATTTTATTAAAGAAGGAATTATGAGTTAGAGAAATCAATACCTGAAACAACTTTTGTGAATGTACCTACCATACAGTATGGTCAGTTTAGCTGTCTAATCCCTTCCCTACTTCTTACCCCAGAATTACCTCCCCAAGAGCCAAAACCTGGGTCTGGTTTCCAATTCTTGGAATATTTATTTGTCTCACCAGGGCAAAGGATCACTTGTCTCTGGAATCAGGAACAAACAAATTATCTAAGTTTAAATACTAATAGAATAATATTCAAGCAAGGTATTGCTTCTTATGTTTAAAAAAAAGTTTAAATTAAAAGTGAGCCTTCTAGAATTTGATCTAAACTGTGATTAAAATTTTAAACTGTTTTTTGAGAGAGGGTTTCTCTGTGTAACAGCTCTAGTTGTCCTGGAACTCGCTCTGTAGACCAGGCTGGCCTTGAACTCACAGAGATCCGCCTGCCTCTGCCTCAGCCTCCCAAGTGCTGGGGTTAAAGACATGTGCCACCAACAACAACAATTTAAAATTGTTGTTTATCTAAGGTTTCTGACTTTAATTCTGTCAGTCCTTCGGCAGAATAGTTCAGGCATTACTTCCTGACTACATGGTCTTGGCTAAGCTATTAAACTTTTCTGAGCCTCAGTTTTCTTGTCTGCAAGAATAAGAGAATAATGGTGAAGCTGAGAAGCAAGGTTAGAAAAAAAAAACACTCCTCGTGGAAAGCATGGAGACCTCAGTTCAATCCCCACCACCCATGTAAAAAGCCAGGGATGGAAGCATGCCTTTGTAATCTTAGTGCTGCGGTGGTAGAGATGAGAGGGTCCCCAGGATTTGTTAGCCAGCAAACCTGGACTTAATACAGAGTCTTGGGTCTCAGTGACAGACTCTCAAAAAACAAGGTGGATAGCTGAGGATGCTCTCTGGCCTCCACATGCACGAATACATGTACACACACACACACACACAGGAAGGAGCGGGACAGAGGCCAAAGGAAGAATGTGTACGAAGTGCCCACACACAGCTTGTGCTATGCCGCCATGGTGGCCATGGATCTGCTGTGTTCATCGCTGTGGATTCCAAGCAGCAAAGTTCAATTTCATTAAGTTGGGGTTGCCTAAAATTCTTGGAAATAGTAGAAGAGGATTGGCCACAGCTTTCAGGGGGCAGCACAGTGCAACCGGTTAAAAATATAGAGTTCCTCTCAAAAACTAACGGAAACCCAAAATTGAGGAGGCAGAGGCGGGCAGATCTCTGAATTCAAGGCCATCCTGGGCTACGTGGTGAGTTTCAGGACAGACAGGACTACAACAGAGAAACCCTGTTGAGGTGGGGGGTGGGGGGGGGGCTAATGGAAAGAACTGTTGAGTTGAAACTCTTGAATTTCTAAGTAGTGGCTATAAAAGGTAATTAAAACCTCGGTTCTCTGAAAGATCCTGAGTCGGGAGTAACACACATGAATGTGAGTGTTAGAACAAGATTCACCCTGTGCCAAAAGTCTATATATATAATTAAGACGCTCAACTGGAGGCTGTGGATTGAGTACTCTTTACCTTCTTTCCTTCATCACTCTTTGTGCCCCAGGTTCCCTCTTCATCATCATAACATGGTGTCAGTTTCTAATCAGCTCCAATTGCACGATCACGTTATCATGTACATGTGGCTGGTTCTTTCTAAAATCTGGATTGTGATGTCATAACTAAATTTATTCAACCAATTTGCTGATTGGAGTAATTAATCTATCTCCAAACCTTTGCTATTGTAATGAAAGACCCAATCTATGTACACAACAATGACTAGCAATGAAATTGCTTTGATCACGTTGCCTTTTAATGGGGATGTAGGACTGAGCACCCCTACGAGATTCGAGAGTGCCTTTTCCCGACACCATCATCAACAGGAGTTTTTAATTTTGCCAATCATGTGAGGGACTATTTTGCATTTTAAGGATTGAGTGAGGGTTGCTATAAGAGTCATGCATCCTAAGGATCGCATGATCAAGAAAGGGAGTAATGAGACAGGTAATTAGGTTAAGCTACTATATCTGGAATAAGAAGAGACTCAGGGTTTGAAAAGTAGATGTTGAGTCTCAAGAAGGGAGTTGGAATGGAAGCAAAGGGAAAAACCATGCCCGAGAAAGACAAACTCCTTGGAAAGGAGCCCATCTTCCCAGCTAAACTTTCCAAAGCCAGTGAGAGGACCGTGCGGAGATAATGACAAATGAAAACACAGAACTGGAAAGAGTGTTGAGTAAGAATCCAGGATGTGGGAGCTGGAGAGATACAGCAGTGGTTAAGAGCACTGATCACTCTTCCAGAGGATCTGGGTGCAATTTCCAGCACCCACATGGCAGCTCACAGCAGTTCCAGGGGACCCAACACCAATGCACATAAAATAAAAATAAATAAGATTTTTAAAAACTCAGAATGTAAATGTGGGTGGTGCCTGGAAACACTGGGCATGACACAGCACAAGGAGAATGAAAGCTCTCACTCCTGCCTGGCAAGGAGGTGCATGCTTCAATTCCAACACTCAGGAGGCAGAAGCAGGTGAATCTCTGTGAGTTGGAAGCCAGCCAGCCTGGTCTACTCAGCCAATTCCAGGCCAGCCAGGACTATATAATAAGATCCTGTCTAAAACAACAACAACAAAAAAAAAAAAAAAAAAAAACACCCTCTAGTTTCAAGCTTGAGAAGTGCCAAACTTGGAATCTGCTAAGGGACGGGATAGTATTCATTATTTTAAATTTCTATATAGAATTGTTAAAGCTGACCTTAAACTCATTATACCTCATAATACACAGGACTGTATATTCTATACATATTCTAACTTCTATATATAGTTCAGGGTGCCTTAGCCAAAGACAATGAACTCCATGTCTCCAAGCTTGTGGGCGAAGGGGGTTGACAACCTCCAGATGCCTTATCATGACCAGCAAACGAGATGATGACTCCGAAGAGTTCAGTCCACAACTGTGCTCAGCAAACGGCAATCACCCTTCTCTCACACAGCCATCACTAGCTTCCCACTGAGGCCACGTGCCTCTCCCATGTTAGAGAGTACAGTTAATGACAGCAATACCCACAGATACCATTTCTGAGAACAGATTCAGATTGCCCTGGACAATATTTGAACTCCTCTTAATGAATCATTTCATTTTCTCTGCTGGTACCAGTGGCAAACATAGAGAAACAAATATGAATGGATATTTCACTAACCTCTTCAGCCACCTTCCTATGGAAAATTGATATTTTCAATGTGAGCTTTAAGTGTCCTTGATACGTGGCAGCAATAGCCTCTACCCCACCCAGCCAGTGCTTGGGGCTTGTGTGAACTGCAGATCAACATCAGATCCCAGGACTGCGGGCTCAGCCCACTGTGGGGCACATGTAGATCTGTGCTCACTCCACCACAGTGAGGATTTCCAGCCAACTAACAATTGGTAACTCTAGGGGCCATGAACCCATCTCAGGAAGTCTCTTGGTTTTTGGAAACCCAGCATTTTTGTCTCTTTCCCTTATCTTTTACTTACTTATCCTGGGATAAGCAAGTCCTGAAATTGTGAAAGGAGCCATGTCCTGACCTTGAAATACCATCTCTCTCTGCAGTCTTCCCGCATCTGGTAAAGGAACTCAATGCAAGCCTCCACTTCACAATTCTGCTGCTCCTCTTCCTGGCCTTGGCCCTGGCTCTGATCAGCATGGGCTTTGCTATTCTCAACATCATCCAGGTTCCCTACAGGGCAGTCAATGGCCCTGGTGGCATCTGCCTTTGGAATGTCCTGGCAGGTAAGGAGCCCCCAAGGGAGGGAAACTGGTGGCCACAGCATCAGGCTGGGCTCCCAAGTGTTAACCAGGGAAACCTGAAGTTCCTCTTTTGGGCTCCCTATCTTGTTAGTAAAAGAATTTTAAAACAGACTCAGAAAGATGCTTAGGGACATTGCTGCTGGAGTTTGAGAGAAAAACAAGCTGTAAATCTTGGCAGCTGCCAGGAGGAGGGGGATAGCAAAGAGAAAGTCCATGACTTCAAGAAAGCAGGCAGTTTCATCAAGGGAGGTCAGTAAGCTGCTAAGCTGTGTGGTGAAAAGGGAGGGGAACGCCAGTGAATGAGTGAGGAGGCTCACAGTGTCTCCAAACGGCAGGCTTAGTCCTCTGGCTAAACAGTGATAAGGAGAACTCTTTGTGTGGGTCAATTGTCCTCAGACTTGCAATCCTTCTGCCTCAGCCTCTCAAGCCTTTCAATTACAGACCTCCACTACCAGACTCAGTTTAGTGTATCTTTTTTGATTGTCAATTTAAATTAAAATGGACCCACCAAACAACTTCAAAGTTTTGCTCAATTGCTAGGGAGGTAAATGAGGTTTGGAATTCCAGAGTTTCCTCACTACTTCCCACCTTCTGTAGAACAGTGCAGCGGGCAGGTGAAAGCTCACCCTGCAGAATAGGATCATACGTCTTCCTATCCAGCACTCATTCTCTACACAGAAGTCATAAGGTGTCTAGAGAGTGGTCCTCTAATGGGGATACTACTGGAAAGAGGAGTTAGAGGCATCCAGATTCAAGTCTGTCATTAATTTATTATTTTTCCAGAGGACTGTCCCTCTTGCCTTTGATACTGTGTATCATCTATTGCTTTTAAACGCAAGTTCAAATTTATGTTGCACTATTAACCCCAAATTTTCACATGTCGTAGAAGTGCCACCACAGTGAAGACCTTACAACTGCTAAGAGGAACAGGAAGTAAAGGCGCTGTTTTGGGTTTCAGGTGGAGTCGTGGCGCTAGCCATCGGCAGTTTCATGGCTGCAGTGAAATTCCACGACCTGACAGAAAGAATTGCTAACTTCCAAGAGAGGCTCTTCCAATTTGTCGTGGTGGAAGAACAGTACGAAGAGTCATTTTGGATATGCGTGGCAAGCGCCTCAGCTCACGTGGCAAACTTGGTTGTGGTGGCAATCAGTCAAATTCCCCTCCCAGAAATCAAGACTAAAATGGAAGAGGCCACAGTTACCCCCGAGGACATCTTATATTGATAATTGGCTCCTGCCCACACGTTGCCCTTAATCAGTCTGGTGTATCAATGGGAGCCTCTCTGTTTCCAGTCTTCTAGATCCATAATGCCCCTGTTCTTGGTACTAAAAAGAAGGCTGTGGAGGGACTAAAAGGTGGTTGGGCCAGAGAGGAAAAAACTCACAATGACCAGGGTGTTGGTGCTTCTTTGTGATGACCTTGGAGCTGAACTGGGAATCTGCACTCGTCAGCTCTGTCTGACACCGGACAATTCATTTATTGATTAATTCTCAGTTCCTTCATCTGTCAAAGGGAGTAATAATGACTTCGCAGGCTTTGTTGTGAGGTTCCAAGGGTGCTGTCGGAGATGCTGCAAGCACGGATCTCTGCAAACAGGGTCACATATACTCCAATAAGACTCAACTTGTTCTCTCTAGTATTGGAGCTGTGCAAAGAAACTATGATCATGTCCACATCCTCAAGAAGTAATGATGTATCCACATGGCACAGAAATCAACTAGTAACAACAGCACTAGGAGTGGAAATGACTGTAGGTTTCTGAGAGGCCACTATTGTGCTGGACATGGGCTTATTTGTTTGGTTGCTTGGGTTTTTTTTCTCTTTTCTCATTTTTTTTTCTGGTGGTAGCAATCAAGTCCAGACTTTACTAGGCAGGCACTTTACAACTGAGCAACAGTTCCACCCAGAACACTATTCCAAGACTTTTCCTCCTACTGACTGCCTAAACCCTCTTCATAGTCCCAATGCCAGAGCCATTCTAGCTCCATTTGACAGATGGGAAAATCAAGGTACAGACAAGTTGTGTAACTTGTTGAGATGAGGAATGAAATCTAGCAAGTCTGGTACCAGAATCTATATTATTTTAGACCATATAAACTTTTTACTTCAATAATGACAGAAACTGCAAAGACAGAACAAATTCCAGAAGATACATTATTAGGTTAAGTAGCCATACTAACAAAGCAAAGCAAAATACCTTAAAATTTCCCACCTCCAGACACTTGTGACAGTTAAGTAAGATGTGGGGAGAAGCAAACAGGTGATGCCCATCCCTGCTGGGGTGGGGTCTCTTGCCCATGCAGCCCATCCAGCAAGCTCACATAAATCAGATCCAGGCCAACAGTGGCCAGAGGTCATTCAACTTTATGGAAGCCCCACCTCTTAGCTTCTAAATTTTCACATTTCTAATGTCTTTCCTTTGTTCCTCCTAGGATCGGCAGTTCCTTCCATCACACGCCACCTCCGGAAAATCCCCTATACTTTTGAACCCTTGCTGCTGATCTGCAGTTTGATATACAAGTGGGGCCATGTAAAGATGCTAAAATAGCCCTGACACAGAGAAACAGGGAGGAATGAAGTCTCCTGGATGGAGTGTGGTATTAAAGTTTCGCTGTACTAACATTTGATCTGAACTGTGAAAGATGAGGAGGCTTTTTCCAGTGATGAGGCATGCAAGGTTGATAAAGAATCCCAAGACGAGTCAGTAATGAGGGAACACACAAGGCATGGAGTCCCCGGAAGGCCACGCAAGAGAGTGGTGCGATAGATGAAAATGTGGCCTTCTTGGGCCTGTTTTGAGGGACATTTTCTAAGCAGTTGGTGGGAGCTTGTCCACTGTGTCAACTTACATAGGCCATAACATCCAGGTTCGGTCAGTCAAAGGTTTAAATGTTTCCATGAAGACACCTTTTGATAAAGTTAATGTTTGCATCTGACCTCTTATAAATTTGAGAGCATTATCCAACCAGTTAAATATCTTAATGGAAAAAAAAAACTGACCTACCATAAGGGAGAGAGAATTCTGCCTTTGCACTAGATCCCCAAGTCTCCATCCAGTCATCGGTGTTACCTAGTGAAAGTTTCTCCTCAGCTCTTATTTTCTCCAAAGGAAGAATTTAAAGTAGAAATACAGACAGTTTAAGCAGGTATTCAGTTAGCAAAGCAAAGTGAAGCATATATTTCAAAGAGAGAATGGAATATGCAGTCCCAAAGGAGGGGCCAGTCCAGTAGGCCAAGCATTGAAGATATTTATGAAGGTTTATAAGTATTTATGAAATGGGTATCATAGTTATGAGGGTAAGGTGACTTTTTTTCTCTCCTAAATCATGGGAAAAACAAAGCTCCCTTTGCAGGGTAATTCTTCCATGATACTAAAAAGCTGGCAAGGAAGACCAAGTGCAAATGATATTACAGTGAGGTCAGACTTTTTTGAGGCTGCAGACTCCCTTGTTATTGCACATGCATCATGACGGAGAAAGTGCTCAGTGGCTCAGCTTTTGATATAGAAGGAAGAACACAAGGTTACCACCTTGTGTGTGTAACCACCAAGTGGAGTTCTTCCTATCAGGAGACAGCTACCGAGATCTGTGTACTTAGTTTCCTTGGTTTCCTTACATCTAACTCCCTGCCTGCCCAGGGGACAAGTGACCAAGATCCAGCTGGATCCCTCACACCTAGCTCCATGCCTACTCAGTTCCACCAGCTGACCCTGCAGAACTTGGACATTGTCCTCCACAATCACATGAACTAACTCCTAAGAATCAAACAATCAAGTCCTTTCTCAGATACCCAAGTCCCTTTCATGGAGAGTCAAATCCCCTATATAAAATGGCATGATGTTTGTGTATAACCTGCTTTTCTTTGCATGTACTTAATTACCTCCAGGCAACTCAGAACACCTAATAAATGTGACTACCCTAGAAATGCTTCTCATGCTGTGTGGCTTAGGGAATAAAGATGAAGGGAGAATGTGTACATGATCATTACAGGCACAGACTCAAATCCATTTATATGACTAGTTAAATGCATTGTTGCTGAACTGCACATACAGAGGGTTAACTGAATGCACGCGCGCGCACACACACGCGCACACACACATACACACATACCCTATTAGCTCTGTTTTTCTGGAGAAACTATTAACTATATTCATCTATTTTGTCAGTGATTCCAGCTAGCTAGAATGACCATCTTTGTAGTATCCAATCTTCAGGCTGGGCAAAGGTTATCTATCTCCCAAACTACTTACTTCTTTAAAAAATGTACACCTTACCTGATGACTTCAGGAAGTCTGGAAGGAGATGATTGTTGCTTTGTTTTATAGTTTAAAATTTGATTGTTCTTATTTCCAAATGAATTTTTACTTTCTATTACTATTTCCAAATGAATTTTTATTTTCTATTAGTAGATATTAGTTATATGAAATGGACCCCTTTATGACATTTTCACATTTATATGATGCACCTTGATTGTATTCACTCCCAGCTACACCTTTAGACCCCCTCCCACCTCCATTGATCCTCTTCTTCTTCCCAACCAATATTCCAAAACTTTTTGCCTGCTTTCTTTTGTCTTTCGATGACATGGTGAGTTACATTAGGGTTGCTCGTAAGAGAATGGGTAAAGGATTATTTGCAGGAACTTGGGCACTTTACCAGTGACTACACCACTGAAGAAAACATCTTTTCCTTCCCTCAGCATCCACTAACTGTATATAAATCCTCAGGGAGTGGGACCTCATGAGCTCCTCCCCTTCCATGACCGGATGTTGGCAGGTCCAATCTTATACAGGTCTCATGCAGTAAGCACATGGTCCACTTCTACCCATCCACATTCCACATCACTCTTCCCCTTCTCTGACTCTTATATTCTTTCTTCCCCTTTGTGCTGGCTAGCTTTTGTTTTGTCAACCCCAACAAGGGTCATCTGGAAAAGACAATCTCAATAGAGAAAATGCTTTCATCAGCTCAGCTGGTAGGCCAGTCTGTGGTACATTTTCTTGATTAAATACTGACATAGGAGAAAACAGCTAACTGCGGATGGTGCCATCCCTGGGTGGGTGATCCCGTGTTCTATGAAGAAACAAGCTGAGTCAGCCATGGAGAGAAAGCCAGCATTCTTCCATGATCTCCATTCCATTTCCTGCCTCCAGGTTCGGGCCTTGAGTTCCTACCCTGATTTCCTTTCATAATGAACTGTAAGGTGAAATAAACCCTTTTCTCCCCAAGTTGCTTTTGGTCACGGGGTTTATCATAACAATAGAAAACAAACTAGGACATCCTCGTGCTATGATGTTTCCTGAGCCCTGGGAGATGGGGTACAGGTGATAAAGATGTTCACTTTATGACTGAACGTGAACTCACATTTATTCTATCTCAATGGCCAATGATGGAACTCTGAAGCTACTGGTGCTCATGGTGTGAAGAAGCTTCTCTGACCAAAGTTGGCAGCATCAATGGTCTGCAGGTATAAACATGGTTATTTAGAAAACATTTTGATGGGCACAGCATGCCCATTTAGTAAAACAGTAGCTTCCCCACTAGGACCTTTAACATCGCAAGCCGTGGTGTTTTGAGTAGGGCAACTGAAAATCCCCTCCTGTAAAGAGAGACTCAAATTAAATCACTGAGTGGTTGGTTACCCCTGGAAACATGGCCTTGTCACTATTGCGCCAGTGGACACATTTTGGATAGCCTCTCAGTAGTGTTGCATGTGGGGTCCTTAATTGGGCAAGACTGTTGAAGACAATTTACCCACAGCAACCTAAAGCACCTTCCAGCACTATGAGAAGTGCTGGAATAGTATGCTGTGGGAGTATATTAATAATATGGGAGTAATTCATAATCAAATACTGTGGGAGTATATTAGTCACTTTTCTATCACTGTGATAAAACAAAGTAGAGAGAGCAACTTAGAAGTGGCACAAGGTTTTGAAACCTCAAAGCCTACCCCCAGTGATGTACTTCCTCCAGTTACGCCACATCTACTAGACATTCCCAAACAGCACTACCAACCAGGAATGAAGTGTTCAAACTTCTGAGCCTACGAGGGACAATCTCAATCAAACCACTACAGGGGGCTACCTGGGAGGAAGGAAGCATCCAATCAACTTCAGCCTGATTTCTCTGTCCCCTGAAAGCACAGCATATGGTGTCTTTAGCAGTAAGATTGCAGGAAGATTTCATGGTGTCTTCTCTGTCCTAAATGCTATGATTCCTCTCCACCCCTCCATCCCCTTCCCAGGCCAAACCTCAACATCATCCATGGACAAATAGGTGGCGCGTGGCTAGATGAGACAGTTAATCTGACAAGAGAAGAATCCAAAAGAAAACAACGGACAGCTATGCTGAGCTGAAAACAAGAGGAAATATTATATAGAATGCAAAGACCCTGAAATGGTTTATGTGGTATTTGGGGGTCTTGGGACATTTATTCGTTCAACAAGCTTGAAACTGATCAGCACTCGGGGGGCAGAGGCAGACAGAGCTCTGTGAGTTCGAGGCCAGTCTGGTCTACAAGGTGAGTTTCAGGACGGCCAGGGCTGTACAGTGAAATTCCATCTCAAAAAGCAAAACAAAAGAATCATAGAAGCGTTTATGGATGTTTCAAATATTCCAAATCAGGTTCAGTCTGAAGAGCAACTCACAGGGACACTATGGGAGAGATTCCTAAATGGAATTTAGCAGAGCAGAAAGAAAGGAGTTTAAATATCTGATTCTTAAAATTCACTTGCATTATGTTACTTGATTTAATAAATATATAGAGAAATCAGAGCTCCTTGATGTTTACCCATGTGGGCTAAGTCAGGCTCCATCCATCACAATGTGATGGGAGTAAGATTTCATCCTAATCAAAGATCATCACATTCCAGGTCCCATGGCAGGGGGAGAGGGGGTGTGCAACATCAGGAAATAGTTCCTTATTGCCAGATTTTGAGGTAAATAACAAAAGGCATGATTTTTTCACTTATGAAAGAAGGAAACTACATAAGTTGATCTCTCCTTTCCCTTCATATTGTAAAACTTTAAGGCTACTCAATGCCATATAAAATACACGGGTTATAATGGATACTACCTCCCACGTGATGGTGTTGACTGATTCACAACCTCATTACTGATGTGACAAGATGATGCCACACAGGCACTCTGGAATTTCAACACTGTGAGATTCCCACCACCCTTTCTATTTTATCTTGATTAAATATTCTATGATATTTATTGCTGTGTTCTTGGCTTAATAAAATGAACATAAAAACATGGAATGTAATGGTTCTTCCCAGCACTTTGTTTGGGCTGGGGAATAATAGTCAAAATGACAAATGATTGTCCAGCAGAATCAGTCTCTTTGCTCTGAACTCTTGGGGAAGAGTATACATTGGTTGACTTGCATTTTTTTTTCTCGTTCCATAGCAATTTTCTGAACCTTAAGAGACTTCAACAGGTTGGAGCCATAGAGCTGTGAACAGATGTTCATGGGAACAGCAGGCTTCCTGGCACTGCT
The DNA here is from genome assembly GCA_004026605.1 of Ondatra zibethicus. NCBI lineage: Eukaryota > Metazoa > Chordata > Mammalia > Rodentia > Cricetidae > Ondatra > Ondatra zibethicus. The sequence continues at coordinate 24,603 of PVIU01010537.1, read as the reverse complement.
GGGGGAGAAATGCACTGTCCTCGTGGAAGCCTTTGTGTGCTGGCGATGCTTCAGGTGCCACCTACACTCACCTATCTAGGGCGATGCTTCTCCTAGGTGCCACCCACACTCACCCATCTAGGGGGTGCCTCCTTATGTGTCTGCCGTCTACCATCTGTGTTGATTTGTGCTTCTCCATCCAACTATTCAAAGTTCTGCACTGACTTTAAAAAAATAATGTTTCTTGAATCATGGGCCTGGGCACCAAAACACAGATAATTTTTTTTATCGAACCATTTGAGCATTAAGTGCAGACATCCCTTACCCATAAATAATTCTACCTGTATTTCCTAAAATCTAAATAAATACAGTACAATGATCAAACTCAAGAGATTAATATTGTCACAGTCCTGTTCTCTCATCTGCAGACCTTACTCCAGTTTTCTGGAGATGCTAACTCAGGTCTTCAGGCTTAAGTATTATGCACTCTGCCCACTGAGCCATCCTCTCAGTCCTACAGTTGTGGGTTTTAATATTTTCTCCTGATGCAGGGCCCAGGTTACATTTAGGCTGTACAGTTCTTTCACTTCCTTTAAACTAGGAAGGTCTTGGTCCATTATTGTTGATTATCTTGCTTAACGACACAGATTTTCTTAATAGAATTTCTCTCAGTTTAGACTTCCTGCTATTCACCTTCAGACTTGGATTGCATTCTTGGCACAGGTCAGCAAAATGATTCGTGTCCATCCTACAGAAGACCGACAGAACCCTCTCCTGTCCCTGTTGGTGCTGACATTCGCTGAGTGGCACAGCCATGTTTCTTCACTGTAGTTACCACTTTTCTCATTATAGTTAGTATTATGTATTACTCAGAGGATTGGCATTAAGTACTGAGTACCCATGTTGGGTGGCTCCCAACCATCTGCAATTACAGCTGCAGAAAATTCAAGACCATCTTCTGGACTTTAAAGGCAACTAAACTCACGTGCACGCACCCCATACAGACCACATACACACATATAATCAAAATCTACATTAAAAAAATAGAATAGACGATTCAATGATTTGTAAAATCATGAAGCATCACCATAGTTCCAGGGCATTCTCATTTGCCCCGCCCCCGCAACAAACCCTGGATCCATTTGCGCTCTCTCTCGCTCTCTCTCTCTCTCTCTCTCTCTCTCTGTGGGGGGGTGTTGCACAGACCTTAGCAACCACTCATTTTTTAGATGTTTCTACAGATATGGCTATTCTGGACATTCCAAAGAAATACAATAATAAGTGTGTGATTATATGATCATAATTTTCCACTTAGCCTAATGTTTGCAAGCTCATCCATGGGTGTAGCATTGTACCTCAACCTTTTGACCTTTGTAGATAGGCCATCACACTGTTCCCCATCTATATACCCACCATGGACTTACTTTTAGTCTATATTCTTCACATAAAGAAATTAAATCTATTTCCTTTTTTGTAAATTGCTTTCATCCTTGAATTTTTTTTAATGGATATATTGGTATCAGGTCCCATGATATCATCCCCCTGTGGTGGAAATTTCCAGGCTTCTCACATCAGACAATGCCATCAGTTCCTGTGATCTCGTGTTCAGGCCATTGTTAAAGAGGAATCAGTTTACAGAATCTGAGCCAAAAGGTGACGTGTAACCATACCCGCTTTATGATCCAATTGTTACTTCTCGTAGTTGAATGGGGGTTTTGTCCCTGGAAAACTAAGACCCATTGCAAGGGCTGGCAAGTCAACACAGTCAGCACCCTCATCTGGGCTTCTCCCCTGAAAGAGGCAGGTGTCATTGTTCCCCACAGAGGGACAATGTGACAAAAGGCAAAGTAAACAAGCTTTTCCTTGAAGAAGTAACAGCCTGGTTCCTTATCACTCTACTGCTTCCTTCTAGCGCTGTGTATCTCAAACAGATGTGGGTCTGTTTCTACTTCTCTCCGGGAAACAGTTCAAATATATTTAAAAGCATAGAGACTACAGCAACGTAGCCTATGTGCTGATTAGTATGTTTCAAGATCGTCAGCTTGATCCAGTCATGCTTCAGCCAAACCTTGAACCCCCCTCCTTTGATGATCTTAACGAAACGCTGCCAGGTATGTGCTATGTTGCACCTGCTCTGTGCTCCCCTGGACCCAACCATTTCAGCTTCACTCTCGGTAGAAATTGTGGGAGCATTACACTATCTCTGTCATGCTGCTGGGCCCTGGGCACACACAGATGAATATGACATTGTTTGGAGGCAGAAGCACAAATAATTCATTGCATCATAACAAAAGGTTGGGCACAGGACCAACCGCATCCTGACACAGCCTTGCTCTGGCGGTGGTAGGTTTATAAAGAAAATCATTAGCAGGAATCACATGCCGGGGTGAGAGAGAGTGTCTAGGCTGGCATGGAAGTGCTTAGCTGACATTGTTCGCAAGGTAGGAAAGGGATGGACCCAGTTTTTGCAGTGAGGTTGGAGTTGACCAAACATGTGAAAAGAGGACCATGTCTCTGAATTTGGCCAGGTGTACTGGGCATAACAAACCTCCCCTAAGTAATGCCTGCTACCAGCCGGAATGAGGAAGGAGAAAGGGGGGGAGGGAGATTTCAGAATTCAGACTCTCTTCTCAGATAACCAACTCCACATGAAGTTAACAATCACAGTGAACTAGGACAATGAGTGACATAACCCAATGCACTTACTTCAGATTTCTTTACAGCAAATCAGAAATAATTTGTTTCATGAGTTGAAATGGTGAGTCAGAAAGAAAGTAGACACGAACTTTGAATATTTTTGGATATTACTGATTTAATTTTTAAAATAACTATGCGGCGATTTTAGCATTGTGTGATAGTATCACAAATATATGTGTTGTCACTGTCAGAGCAAAATCAATCCATGACACTAATTCAGATTAATTCATAAGGATTCTGAGGTTAAGTACATGTGAAAATTGAGTTACTGCAACCGGCTTCCCCACTAGGGGGAAGCAGTCTACAGGCAATCAATCCACTATCCTTAAAGCCTGGATTGAGGATGGCTGGTTGAACAATAGACATTAAATCATAATTCTAACATGCTAAATCCCACTTTCTAGTCTCAGTTGAGTAAGAAATGCCCCTTTCACATCTCATGAGCTATTTCTATGTATATTAGGGGTCACTTCTCAGGGTGTTGCAGGACCCCGGGAACAGAAAAAGGATTGTAGAGGTCTGACAAATCACCCATCATCAGTGGGGTCACATAAGGAAGTCTTTCTGGGGGCTAACAAGAAACCTGGCACTGGAGCTAAGACCCTGAGTAATAGAGGAGAGGGGGCCCAAACTGGCCTTGCCCTATAGTCAGACTGATGAATATCTTAAATATCACCATAGAGCCTTTATCCAGCAAGAGATAGAAACAGAGGCAGAGACCTGCATTGGAGCACTGAACTGAGCTCCCAAAGTCCAGTTGAAGAGTGAGAGGAGTGAGAATATGAGCAAAGAGGTCAAGACCATGATGGGGACACCTTCTTTCTCCCAGCATTTAGTTTAGTTTTCCCCGCCTACCTCTATTCTGCGTTGCCAGGCCCAAGACAGATTCTTTATTAACCAATGGTATTCACACCATACAAAGGGGAATCCAACATCAGTATAAGAAAAGTCTTTCTGATCTTCTGCAGCAACAGAGGGATCTAAAATAACAACGCATCAAACATAAGGTAGAAGCCAGGCTGGGTACCTCTGAAAACTGACGGGACTCAATATTTTGCCAATTAATGTCTACCTTTCTTGAGTGTTACCATCATTCTAATAACATAAAACCTGTAAGGTGCAAAATTGTGAGAAGAAAGCAAAGTTTAAAACCCTGATTGTATTTTTATTTATTTTCTTAAATCTCTATGACTAGTCAATACCTTACATCATTTGGAGGAATGAAGCAAGGTGGAAGGTATGTACAAAGACTTATTTCATTTCTAGGAACCAAGCACAAGGCCTTACTCATGTTAGACAAGTGCTGAACGATCAAGTTCCATCCCAGGCCAGCTGAACTGTTGCGAAAAGTTAATTCAGGTTCACCAAGAGACTGTCTCCAAAACTGAGATAGAAGTTGAGAGAGAAAGGCACTGGTCCCCACGCATGCACACAAGGGCACACTCAACATACACTGCACATGCGCACACATGGGGGTGGAGGCAAGGGAGGAAAGGAAGGAAAGAGGATGAAAAAGTGAGGGAAGGAGGAATGCAAGAAGGAAGGAGAAACCAAAAGCAAGGCCACTACTCAGTGAGGTCATGAGCCAGCAGCAGCAGCAGGGGACCTGTAGACAATCCCACATCCTTGCAGGCAGGCACCCTAGATCTCCCTGTGCCTATAATGCCCTAGTGCAGAGGGTGGTGCTGTGTGAGTCACACTGAGACTGACTATGGTTCACCTTTTCCTAAGCCCTGGAGGACCCTCAGCCTGCATATTCCAATGTAAGTGCAGAATTACCTGGATCTGTAAGATGATCGGCAGATCCCTCTAATAGGGACATCAGCCAACCACACAGATCTCAAGGGCTCAGGAGGGAAATGTGGGGTTGTGTTCTTCTTACTTGAAAGCTAATAAAAAATGGAGTCTATTTATTTTCTGAGTCATTCTCTTCTCAGAGGCCAGGTAGCATGGCCCTGTGCTAACACACTCATGTCCACCCCTGCCAAGTGTGTACTACACAATACACATCCCCTACGCCTTCCCTTCTCCTTGGGTTCAATCTACGCATAGATTCAAGTGGCCACTTTCGTCTATGACTGTATTCTCAACTGTTTGGAATGGACTTTTATAATTAGAACCACACTCTAAAGAATTAAGGACAGAGTTTTCAAATACTAAATTGACCTTAGAAAGTATTTCACAGTAGCAGATATTCAGAGTAAATGTTAGAGGTCTACAGTGAAACCTAGATGTCAGTATCTTTAATGCACACTCAGTTGAATCGTGCTTCTGGCTTTAGCACACTCTGAGAAATGTGGTTCTGCCTATTAAAGATCACGCCATACATGTACCTGAATCAGCTCCCAAGGAGGGAAGATGGATTAATTAACAACCTCAGAGACGCGCTGGCTTTGTAAGCATTCCCATTGCACAAGCAATGCCAGTGGAACCCAGCCAGACTAGAGCATAATGCAGTGTAAACCGCCTACTGAACTGCAGCCAAGGAAATCGCTCCCCTAGTGTGGAGGCTTGATCTCTAGTCCCTGCCACCCACAGTGGAGAACAGTGACTTCCATGATAGGAGAGCATGTTCTCAAGACAGAGAAATGTCTAAGTTGCTGCAAACCCTAGTGTTAACAAAAGGCCCTTGTGATTCTGTATGTACCTATCTATAAAACAACCGTCCAACTTTAATACTGGTAGAAGCCACCATTGTACAAGTTTGCCAGTGATGCCATAGTTGCAGTTAAGGATATGGTGAAGGTATCCACATTATTAGGTGGAGGAAGGTAATTCTAAAAACTAATTCTCAGCTACTGGAGAAAGGATGAGCCACAGCTAGCAGGGTTACATCCACACCTTCACAGGCTTTGTGTCAGCTACACCCACCATGTTCTCACAGAAAACAAAAGTATACCAAACACTAAACTCTGCATCGGCCTTTGAAGATTGGGAGGAATCATAGCTATTGCCAGTTTGGTTGAGCCCTTTTGATGCGCAAATCTCTACACAAAGGGCTTTTGATGTACTGATTCATTCTTACAACCTTTACAAAGTAGGTGTACTGTTCTCATACCGTGGTGAATACTAGAAGGTACATTCTAACAGTAAAAGTAGAATGGTGTTGTGAAAAGTAGGGTGGGAATAATCAGGGAATCTGTGACTTAAATAAGTGTCAACTGAGGCCACACTGAAGGTTTGGGGAAAACCTGTAGGAGGCAGAGATGTGAGTTTAGCAGAACCTAGGAATATCATTTTAGCCTCAGCAAACAGCAAGTGCAAAGATCCTGTGGCAGGAAGCTCTGGTTTTTCCAGCAACTGTAAGGCATCAGTGTGGCTGAGCAGAGGTGGCTGCTTGAAGAATGCAGAGGTCAGATAGATCCAGAGTGTGTGAGCTACAGTAAGTCTGTTAAGCAAGTGGCGGAGAAGGCCTTGAGTTTTAAACAGAAAAGTGGTACGCATCCACCCTCCTTTCCTACAGGGCCCGTGCAGATGGAGTCAACCATGGCACTCTTTCTTGATGAGATAAAGATTAACTTCCACACTACAAACCTGCAGGATTCTCCAGGTGTTGTTCTTGCTGGGTGGCTTTTTCTAACCCTCCCACCCTCTCATGCGTGTCCTTACCACCTACCTGTCTAGACCACTTCCCGGGCTCTTTTCCTCACCTGTCCTTGTGGTTATGCAACGGGTGCCCATAGCCTGTGAGTATAAGTGCTCTTCCTTGCCAGTCTCCCTGCCTCCTTTCCAGCCATGTGCTCGTGCTTCAAACATTGGCATCACACCAGGATGGCTCACCCGAGCTGCCGCCTACTCATCTAGAAGTCTATTGCATACTCCCTCTTGGGTGGCCCAAGGTCCTTCAAACCCCCCAGCTTTCCTGAGAAAATCCTTGTCTCAGATAAAGGCAGGATATGTAGGGCCAGAAATACAGCTCAGTGGATAGAGTGCTTGCCTAGTGTACACAAAACCTAGAGTTCAGTCTTTAGCACCACATAAAGCTAGGCCCAGTGGCACATGCCTGCAATCCTAGCATTCAGAAAGTGCCAGCAGGATGATCAGTAGTTCAAGATCACTCTTATATACATAGCAAGGTTGTTTGTTTTCTGAGGTAGGGTTTCACTGTATAACAGCCTTGACTGTCCTCAAACTAGCTCTGTACACCAAACTGTCCTCGAACTCACAGATATCTGCCGCCTCTGCCTCCCGAGTTCTTGGATTAAGTGTTTGACTCCACCGCCCGGCCATGCATAGCAAGTTTAAGGCCAGCCTGGGAGAATTAATGTTTAAAAACAAGGCATCTGCCTTGTCACTTAAGCTAGATGTCTATGACTTATCTTTTTTTTTTATTGATTTTCATTGAGCTTTACATTTTTTTTCTGCTTCATTCCCTGCCTCCTCCCCTCCACTTCAACCCTCTCCCATGGTTCCTATGCTCCCAATTTACTCAGGAGATCTTGTCTTTTTCTACTTCCCATGTAGATTAGATCCATGTATGTCTCTCTTAGGGTCCTCATTGTTGTCTAGGTTCTCTGGGATTGTGGTTTGTAGGCTGGTTTTCTTTACTTTATGTTTAAAAACCACTTATGAGTAAGTATATATGTTAATTGTCTTTCTGGGTCTGGGTTACCTCACTCAAAATAATGTTTTCTAGTTTCATCCATTTGCCGGCAAATTTCAAGATGTCATCATTTTTTTCTGCTGTGTAGTACTCCATTGTGTAAATGTACCACATTTTCCTTATCCATTCTTTGATCAAAGGGCCTTTAGGCTGTTTCTAGGTTCTGGCTATGACAAACAATGCTGCTATGAACATAGTTGAGCACATGTCTTCGTGGCACAATTGAGCCTCCTTTGGATATATACCCAAAACTGGTGGTATTACTGGGTCTTGAGGTAGGTTGTTTCCTAATTTTCTGAGAAATCACCATAATGATATCCAAAGGGGCTGTACCAGCTTGCAGGAGTGTTCCCTTTACCCCACAACCTCTCCAGCATAAGTTGCCATCAGTGTTTTTGATCTTGGCTAGTCTTACAGGTATAAGATGGAATCTTAGAGTTGTTTTGATTTGCATTTCTCTGATGTCTAAAATGATGAACATTTCCTTAAGTGTCTTTCAGCCATTTTAGATTCCTCTGTTGAGAGTTCTCTGTACTCCATTTTTTATTGGATTATTTGTTCTTTCGATGACCAATTTCTTGAGTTCTTAGTATATTTTGGAGATCAGATCTCTGTCTGATGTGGGGTTGGTGAAGATCTTTTCCCATTCTGTAGGCTGTCATTTTGTCTTGTTGACTGTGTCCTTTGCTTCACAAAAGCTTTTCAGTTTCAGGAGGTCCCATTTATTAATTGTTTTTCTCAGTGTCTGTACTTCTGGGGTTATATTTAGGAAGTGGTCTCCTGTGCCAATGCGTTCAAGTGTACTTACTTCCCACTTTCTCTTCTATGAGGTTCAGTGTGCCTGGCTTTATGTTGAGGTCTTTGATCTATTTGAACTTTGAGTTTTGTGCAAGGTGATAGATACAGATCTATTTTCATTCTTCTACATATCCAGTTGAAATCCAGTTATACCAGCACAATTTGTTCAGTATGCTTTCTTTTTTCCATTGGATATTTTTCTTTGTCAAAAATCAGGCGTTCGATTTAATATCTGGGTCTTCAATTCGGTTCCATTGGTCCTCCTGTTTTTATGCCAGTACCAGGCTGTTTTCAGTACTGTAGCTCTTAGCTCTGTAGTAGAGTTTGAAGTCAGGGATTGGGATGCCTCCAGAAGTTCCTTTACTGTACAGGATTGTTTTGGCTATCCTGGGTTTTTTTTTTTTTTTTTTTGCATTTCCATATGAAGTTGAGTACCATTCTTTCGAGGTCTTTGAAGAATTTTGCTGGCATTTTGATGGGGATTGCATTTATCTGTAGATTGCTTTTGGTAAGATTGTCATTTTTACTATGTTAATTCTACCTACCCAAGAGCATGGGAGATCTTTTCACTTTCTGGTGTCTTCTTCAATATCTTTCTTCAAAGATTTAAAGTTCTTGTCATACACGTCTTCCACTTGTTTGGTTAGAGTTACTCTGAGATATTTTATGCTATTTGTGCTATTGTGAAGGGTGATGTTTCCCTGGTTTATTTCTCGGCCCATTTATCATCTGTGTAAAGGAGGGCTACTGATTTTTTTGAGTATCCTGCTATATTACTGAAAGTGTTTATGAGATGTAGAAGTTCCTTGGTAGCAATTTTGGGGTCGCTTATGTGAATTGTCATATCAACAGCAAATAGTGAGAGTTTGACTTGTTCTTTTCCGATTTGTATCCCCTTGATCTCCTTTTGTTGTCTTATTGCTCTAGTTAGGACCTCGAGAACTATGTTGAATAGATATGGAGAGAGTGGAAAACCTTGTCTTGTTCTTGATTTCAGTGGAATCGCTGGGAGTTTCTCTCCATTTAGTTTGGTTGTTGGCTGTTGGCTTGCTGCATATTGCCTTTATTTTGTTTAAATATGCTCCTTGTATCCCTGCTCTCTCCAAGACCTTTATCATGAAGGGATGTTATACTTTGTCAAAAGCTTTTTCAGCATCTAATGAGATAATCATGTGGCTTTTATTTTTCAGTTTGTTTATATGGTGGATTACATTGACAGGTTTTCGTATGTTGAACCATCCCTGCATCTCTGGGATGAAGCCAACTTGATCATGGTGAATGATGGTTCTGCAGTATTTTATTTAGTATTTTTGCATCAATGTTCATGAGTGAGATTGGTCTGTAATTCTCTTTCTTAGTAATGTCTTTATGTGGTTTGGGCATCAGGGTAATTGTAGCCTCATAAAAAGAGTTTGTCAATGTCCCTTCTGTTTCTATTGTGTGGAACAATTTGAGGAGTATTGGTATTGGTTTTTCTTTGAAAATCTTGTAGAATTCTGAGCTGAAACCATCTGGTCCTGGGCTTTTTTTTGGTTGGGAGACTTTTGATGACTGCTTCTATTTATTTAGCAGTTATAGGTCTGTTTAATTTGCTTATCTGGTCTTGATTTAATTTTGGCAAGTGATATTTACCCAGAAAGTTGTCCATTTCTTTTAAGTTTTCCAATTTTGTGGAGTACAGTTTTTCAAAATATGACCTGATTATTCTCTGTATTTCCTCTGTGTCTGTTGTTATGTCCCCTTTTCATTTCTGATTTTTTTCATTTGGATATTCTCTCTGCCCTTTTGTTAGTTTGGATAAAAGTTTGTCTGTTTTGTTGATTTTGTCAAAGAACCAACTCTTTGTCTCATTGATTCTTTGTATTGCTTATTTTGTTTCCATTTTGTTGATTATGCTCTCAAATTGATTATTTCCTGCCATCTAGTTCTCTTGGGTGAGTTTGTTTCTTTTTGTTCTAAAGTTTTCAAATGTTGTGTTAATTCACTAGGGTGGGATTTTTCCAGCTTCTTTATGTAGGCATTTAGTGCTATGAACTTTCCTCTTAACACTGCTTTCATTGTGTCCCATAAATTTGGGTATGTTATGTGGTCATTTTCATTGAATTTTAGGAAGTCTTCAATTTCTCCCTTTATTTCTTTCTTGACCCATTGATGAGCATTGTTTAATTTCCATGTGTTTGTGGGCTTTCTAGAATTAGTGTTGCTGTTGTATTCTAGTTTTAAGCCATGGTGATCCGATAAGATACAAGGAGTTATTGCAATTTTTTTGTATCTCAACAGATTTGTTTTGTTACCTGTAAGTGGTCAAATTTTGAGAAGGTTCCATGGGGTGCTGAAAAGGTTTATTCTTTTATGTTTGGATGGAATATTCTATAGATGTCTGTTAAGTACATTTGAGTCATAACGTTTGTTAGTTTCCTTATTTCTCTATTAATTTTTTGTTTGACTGACCTGTCCAATGGTTAGAGGGGAGTGTTGAAGTCTCCCACTATTAGTGTGTGGGGTTTATTGTATGATTTAAGTTTTAGAAGTGTTTCTTTTACATAAGAGGGTGCCCTTGTATTTGGGGCATAGATGTTCAGTATTGAGATTTCCTCTTGATGGATTTTTCCTGTGACTAATATGAAATGTCTTTTTTTATCACTTTTGATGGATTTTACTTTGAAGTCTATTTTATTAGATATTAAGTAGCTACACCAGCTTGTTTCTTAGGTCCATTTGATTGGAAATTTTTTTCTCAACCCTTTATTCTGAGGCAATGTCTGTCTTTGAGGTTGAGGTGTGTTTCTTGTATGCAGAAGAAGAATGGATTCTGTTTTTGTATCTAATCTGTTAGCCTGTGTCTTTTTATAGGTGAGTTGAGTCCATTTATATTAAGGGATATTAATGACCAGTGATTGCTGTCTTCTGTTAATTTAGTTTTCATTGTTGGTAATGTTAACTTTTGTGCTTTTCCCTTCTTTGGGATTTGCTGCTCCAAGATCATCCATCTATTGTCTGTGTTTTTGTTGGTGTAGCCAACTTCCTTGGGTTGGAGTTTTCCTTCTAGTACTTTGTATAGGGCTTGGTTTGTGGATAGGTATTGGTTAAATCTGGTTTTGTCATGGAATATCTTGTTTTGTCCTTCTATGGTGATTGAAAGTTTTGCTGAGTATAGTAGTCTGGACTGGCTTCTGTGGTCTCTTAATGTCTGCATAATGCTTGACCAGGACCTTCTGAATTTCATTGTCTCAGTTAAGAAGTCAGATGTAATTCTGATAGGTCTACCTTTATATGTTACTTGGTCTTTTTCCTTTGCAACTCTTAATATTCTTTCTTTATTCTGTGTGTTTAGTGTTTTGATTATTATATGGCAAGGGAACTTTTTTTTGATCCAGTCTATTTTGTGTTCTGTAAGCTCCATGTATCTTCATAGACATATCTTTCTTTAGGTTGGGAAAGTTTTCTTCTATAATTTTGTTAAATATATATTCTGTGCTTTTGAATTGAACTTCTTCTTCTATACCTATTATTCTTAGGTTTGGTCTTTTCAAGGTGACCCATATTTCCTGGATATTTTAACAAAAGTGTTAAGCTTTTGATAGATTTAATGTTTTCTTTGACTGGTGAGTCGATTTCCTCTATTGTATCTTCAGCACTTGATATTCTCTCTTCCACCTCTTGTATTCTGCTGTTTATGCTTGCATTTGTGGTTCCTGATCATTTTCTCATGATTTCTGTTTCTATAATTCCCTCAGTTTGTGTTTTCTTTATTGTCTCTATTTCAGTTTTCAAGTCTTGAAAAGTTTCTTTCATATGTTTGATTGCTTTTTCTTGGTTTTCTTTAAGGGATTTGTTGATGTCTTCCAATTTTTTGTTTGTCTTTTCCTCTATTTCTTTAAGGGAATTTCTCATTTCCTCTTTAAGAGTTTCAAAAATTCTGAAGTTATTTTTTAGGTCATTTTCTTCTGCTTCATCTGTATTTGGTTGTTCAAATCTTGCTATTGTAGGGTCACTAGATTTTACTGGTGTGTTGCTCTTTGTGGTGCTGTGTGTGTTCTTACATTGTCTACTCATCTTTTCCTCTAATTGATGTAGTTGAGGCTGTCTGTGACTGGTGATTAATCTTCCAGGTGCCAGTGGATCCAAGGCTCAGATGGTTGCTCCCACGTGGTGCAGTCATTGCCATGGTTCCAGTTACCCTGTTGGTCACTTTGTGTTCCTGGAGGTCACTCAGCACTCCTGGGTTTTGCTCTGCTCCTGTGGAATTTGCTGTCCTTAGTTGCTCGTTCAGATCTGTTTCTGTAAATGCCCTGCTGTGGATCTGCTCCTGCAGAGGTCCCTGGCTTGGAGTTGGTCCTGCAAAGGTTTCTGGCTCCCATCTACTCCTTAGGACTCACGCCCAAACCCGCAGAGATTTCTGGTTCCTGCCTATTCCCTCAGAGGTCCCAGAGCCATGCCTGACCCCACAGAGGTCCTGGCTCAGGCCTAATCCCTCAGAAGTTTCAGACTCATCCTGGACCCACAGAGGTCTCTGGTTCCTGCCTACTCTCTTGGAGGTCCCAGACTCACGCTCAGGCCTGCAGATGTCCTTGCTCAGGCCTAGTTCCTAGGAGGTCCCAGACCCACGCTTGGACCCACAGGGGTCCTGCCTCAGGTCTACTCCCTCAAATGTCCTAGATCCATGCCCAGATCCGCAGAAGTCTCTGGCTCTGGCCCACTTGCTCAGCAGTTGTTCCCCTGTACCTATAGGTATCCCATTTATGATTGAGTAATCTCCAGTCTCTTATCCTCTGAACCCTGACCAGTGGTGGGTCTCTGTGTTAACCACTATCTACTGCAAGAAGAAGCTCCTTTCATGAGAGCTGAGAGATGCCATAATCTGTGTGCACAATGCCATTTGGAGCCAGTTTTATACTGTGCCCATTAGCACAATCTATGTGTACAATTATCAGAGTAATTGTAGTAGGCTCTCCCCTAGGGCCTAGGGCATATCTAGCCACAGGTTCTTGCAATCATAGCACCAATTACTTAGGAATGTAGCACTAGAAACAAGAAACCATTGAAGTAGGTCTCTGGTGAGGTACAAGCACATGAGTAAGGGGTGCATCAGTACACACATTCAGAGGCCAGAGCAGAATATCAGATGCTGTGGGATAAATGTTCTTGTACACTGTAAAGATTTGTCACTTGTATTGGTTTAATAAAATGCTGATTGGCCAGCATCCAGGCAGGAAGTATAGGTAGGACAACCAGACTAGGAGAATTCTGGGAAGAGGAAAGTCTGATGCCGCCACCAACCAGATGTGGAGGAAGCAAGATGAGAATGCCTTACTGAGAAAAGGTACCAAGCCATGTGGCTAAGCATAGATAAGTATTATGGGTTAATTTAAGTTGTAAGAGCTAGTTAATAATAAGCCTGAGCTAATAGGTCAAACAGTTTACAATTAATATAAGCCTCTGTGTCTTTCTTTGGGACTGAACAGCTATGGGACTGGGAAGGACAGAAACTTCTGTCTACAGTCAGTTGTCTTCCTTTAGTCCCTTGAGACACTGAACTGGAAGTAAGTTCCTAATATCTGCCTGTCTCCTCTCCCTAATGCAGAGGTTACAGCTCCTTAAGTCATGCCCTATGTTTCATGTAGGTGCTCAAGATTTGAACTCATGTCCTAGAAGCAAGCACTCTTACCCACTGAGCCACCTTCCTAGCCATTAATAGTTATACATGCTTGTTCACCCTCCCTCAGGCAAATGTATTTATTACCCATACCGTCTCAGAAGATCAGGTCTCCTACTTTAGTCAATAGATTGGAGACCCCAGATCTGAGGACCCTAGAAACAGATGGAGGAGGATGAAATACCCAGATGACTGTAGGAAAACTAGGTAAAAAGCTAAAAACTGGATTATACAAACCAAGCACATCCCTCCCAACTTGCTCTAAAAACCAGCAGTCAGGCCACAGAAGCACAGACAAACCAAAAATGAGCCCATATTAGAGCAAAGGACTGGTCAAAAGAAAAGACTGTAGATTTTGATGTTTAGTTGAGTGCTAGTGAAATGACCTGGTTCTGTCTAATCATCCCAGGGTGAAAATTATTGTCAAGTTCTTCTCCCCGAATAAAAATGCTTGGTTTAATATTGATACCTCACTTTTAAATATTACCATATCACTCCACACTTGAGGAGATCCAACAGCAAAGTTGGAAAGAAAAACAACAAAGAAATAGATGATTCAGAGAGCAGAACAAATCTTTAGAGGAATTTTAACTAATGTGTATAGATGGATAATAAAATATGCAAACAAGAAAATAAAGCCCATTAAAATTGAATGTTTGATAGCATCAATGACCAATTTATAAGCTGGAAGGTCAAATGGAAAATAAGAAAGGAAATCAATATTAAAATTTATGCCTTGTTTTAACTTGCTTGGTGAGGGACAATTCTGTATTCTGTCAATTATGTTTTAAATAAATGCTGATTGGCCAGTAGCCAGGTAGGAAGTATAGGCAGGACAATCAGACAGGAAGTAGAGGTGGGGCAATGAGAACAGGAGTATTCTGGGAAGAAGGAAGCCCATTCCTCCCCAGTCCTGTCCAGACATGGAAGAAGCAGGATGTGACCTGCCCTGCTGACAAAAGTACTGAGCCATGTGGCTAACATAGATAAGAATAATGGGTTAATATAAGTTATAAGAGTTAATAAGAAGCCTAAGCTAATGGGCCAATCAGTTTATAACTTATCCAGACCTCTGTGTAATTTTCTTTGGGACTTACTGGCTGTGAAAACTAGGCAGGACAGAAATCCCAACAAGCAGGCCCTCATGTTACAAATGGTACCCCATGTTGGGTGTCAGATAAAGGCGTAAGTCACAAAACAATCCCACACCAGTTTGGAATTATGATTAATAAAAGGGTTATTTATTTAAGGGGAAAAGACTTACAGATCACCGTCCCAGACAACAGCCCTCTGCGCAATCAGGAATGAAGTCTAACAGCCAAAAGCCAGAAGCAAGAGAGAGAGAGAGAGAGCATGGCTACCATTGCTTTTTAAAGCAAAAGAGACCATGCCCAGTGGGCTGGTATCTTAAAGGCTATTGGCTGAAGGCTATTATTTATAAATGTTGTTTTACATTTAAAGGGGGATATGATATGGATATGAATAATTTGAATTGGTATGGATCTTGCTTTATTGATACAAATTTAAGGTCAATTTTGTTGTATATACATGTATTTCTGATCTTGATTAAGGTATTGTGTTTGTGTAGTTGATTTAAAAATGTAATGAATAATTAAGAAATATAGGTTAATAGATAATCATTTATAATAGTTATGCTTGTAGTCATGTTAGTTAGATTTTCTAGATGTGCATAGATATATTTCAGATGGATAGGCATTCTTCATATTTTTCAAAAACTACATAATATGGCATTTAAAATGTTTTAATAATTTAGGACTTTTCATGATAATGAGACATGTCTGCTCCTGGCCCATCTTCAAGAGGAAGATGGGCATCAAAGAGGCTCGTTATGGAGTTTGCTAGCCATTTGGGCAAGAAATTCCTCTTGCCTGGACTGCTTTACTGGACATGCAGTACCCACAGAGAGATGATGCTGAACTTGCCTACATGGGAGATGGTCCTTTGGGGTTCCTGCTTCATGAAAGAATCTGAGAGACATTCTGCAGGACACAGAAGAAAGTGACTAAACTGTCTTTGAAATTTCCAGCGTCATGGAAAAGTCTGCTGGATACTATGGGCCTGAAGGTCAAAGATGGATGTTCCAATGGTATAGAAGAAATTTGGGTAACTGTACAGGAAGCAAGATGTCTCTGTCATTTCTAGAGTTTTGGAAGTTGCTTACAATGCACTTTCTGTTTACTTAGGCAATATTATATCCTTCTGGAGATATTGATGGAGTTAAAGAATAGATAGTTATAGTTTTCCTTAGTTATGATAAAAGATAAAGTAGATATAAATATTGTAACTGTAATTCTTGCTTGATACCTGTTTTGTTATATGTAATTTTACTGTGTTAAAGTTAAAGCCTTCCTTTCCTTTTTAAACAGAAAAGGGGAAATGGTGTAAGAGTTCCTTCTGTTTGTGTGTTGCTTTCATTGGATAATGAATAAAGAAACTGCCTTGGCCTAGTTCATAGGGCAGAACTTAGGTAGGCAGAGAAAACAGAACTGAATTCTGGGAGGAAGAAGGCAGATTCAGAGAACCACCATGGAGCTGCTAGAATCAGACATGCTGAATCTTTCCCAGTAAGCCACAACCTTGTGGTGATATACAGATTAATAGAAATGTGTTAAATCAAGATGTGAGAGTTAGCCAATAAGAGGCTAGAGATAATGTGCCAGGCAGTGATTTAATTAATATAATTTCTGTGTGATTATTTTGGGTGTAAGCTAGCCAGGCAGTCAGGATGGATCAAATGGACCCTTCTCCATTGCAACACTTGCTCGAATTAGATTCTTAACATATTATAGCCTTAGGGTCTCATTCTGTCTTCCAAGTGTTGGGATTAAAGGCTTGTACCACAACACCCAACTACTCTCTCTCTCTTTTGACTTTAACCTTTTTCTTTTCTCTTCTAAGCCTGCATATATTTTTAACACAGTGTAAAACATTTAGAGGTTTTCTTCATCTTTGAAGCTCTCTTTACTGTATATCTCTCTTTTTCTAACCACATGAGTCTTTAATTTTCTAAGCAATATGGAGAGGATTAAAGCTGTGGCCTTGACAGCTGGATCCAGCCCATTCCTTAGCTTTCTGAGATTCCAGTCTCATGGCTGAGATACTGGCTGGAGTCATGTTTATTGCCACAACTCTATGGCATTTCAAGGTCCTTGCCAGCAAGCAAGTTGCAACACAAACCACACTCAAATGCTCTGTAGCTGGACCTTCTGCCTGAAAGAGTGAGAGTTTGCACTGGCAGGATGGCCCAGAAAGCTGGCATTTTAAAACAGCATGGTTTTTTTCCTGCTACAGCTGAAAACCAAAAAGCATGTGGTCAGCTTTTCATCAACACTATTTAAGTGTCTTGTGGCAGGACCTCTTAAAAGAGCTGCAAGGTTTTGCAGCTAAAGCTGAGTCAGGAAGCCCCTCTTAAATGAGAGTGCTTGCCTCTAGCAAGCAGAATCCACCTGAGAAAATGATGCTATCAATAAGCTGTGCTTAACTCTATTCTTTTTTGTCTAGAATTACTTCCCAAGCTCTGTCAGGCTTCATGTGGATGCAGTCGTCCACATGTTGGGCACCATTTGTTGTCTGAGGTTTTCTGTCCTGCCTGGTTCCTGAAATCATTAAGTGCCAAAGAAATCCTACAGAGGTCTACATTAGTTATAAACTGATTGGCCCATTAGCCAATTCTTATTAACTCTTATAACTTATATAGCCCATTATTAGCTATTATTATTATCTATGTTAGCCATGTGGCTCACTACCTTATTCAGTGGGGCAGTCACATCTTGCTTCTTCTCTGGTTGGGTCAGGACTGCAGAGGAATGGGCTTCTTCCTTCTCAGAATTCTCCTGTTCTCCTTGACCGGCCTCCACTTCCTATCTGGTTGTCCTGCCTATACTTCCTGCCTGGCTACTGGACAATCAATTTATTTAAAATATAATTGACAGAATACAGACCATTCTCCCATACCAGGAAGAGAGATAGAGAAGGAGAGAGAGAGAGAACTGGGCCTGGTGTGATCTTTTGAAACCTCAAAGCCCATCCCTAGTAACACAGCTCCTCCAATATCTTAGTCCTTCTCATCCTTTCAAACAGTTCTTTCCCCTGGTGGCTAAGCACTCAAATATATGAGCCTGTGGGCTCATCAATTTTGAATTCTTAATTTGAATTTTGAATTCATTTGAATTTTTATTTGAATCACCATAGGTGTAACTCCCATTCTTTCTCCTCCTCCCCTGATAATTCTTCCATTATGTCCCTGTCTCTCCCACAGCAACTATTCCTTATTAAGTCTGTTTTAAACTGACTCTGGTCCAGTTACTACCCTATTCTTGCACCTCTAGCTTGTCTATCCCTGCATAATATTTTGATGACCCAGACAGAAAACTCTTTCCTTGCCTCCCTTGACCTCTCTTACTCTTCATAATGTATGACGATGGTTGACTGATGTCAACTGAATTAGCCTCCTGTGAAACCTGAAAGCCTCCTGGATGTGACTTAGGTCACAGTCACCCACCACAGTAAGGAGTTCCTTGGACTCCTTGTGCAAAGCTTTAATTCTCTTTTGCAGCTGAAGGAGTAGGGTCAAGGTCAAATTTTGGTGGGACATGAAGGCAAGAGAAAGAGGAAGCCAACCCTCACGAGTTCATAAGGGTAAGAGGTGACTTTTCTCCCCACTGGGAGACCACTAATTCTTGTTAAGCATATAATTTAAGAAGAGATTCTGAAATTCTTTACATTCAAACCATCATGGGTTTGTCATATAGCCCATAGTTGCAAGACATATGTAAGATCTGTCATATGTGGTTTACCAGATTTGCTTACAATAGCCCATCTTCCTAAATTCAGCCTCAGGTGATATCCTTGACGATTCCTCCTTTGTGTTCACATAAGCCCCTGCTCAGTCAGTGGCTTTTCTGACAATAACCACATACTCTCCTCTCCAAAATACAATTCAGGTGTTTATTCTGTATTGTTCTAAAATCCTATGACAGGTGAGCAATGCCAACTGGAGCTCTCCAACGCCCCTTCTCAGTCCTGAAGCAGCTAGTGAGGGATAAGGAGAGGAATACATACACCAAAAGAGTCCAAATTGTATCCTATTAGCAACCAAACCCTGAAGGTACTTGGAGCCTCACACCAGTGACTTGTGCTGTTCTACAAACATGTAAAGCCAAGTTCCTAGTGAAGCACCTAACCCAAGTAGCTAATCTCAAGAAAAGACAGCTGGTGCTGTAACGTTCATTTCTTTATAAGACAGTGAGATGATGAGTTTGAAAGATGATCAGTGGTTAGGGTGCTCACTGCTCTTGCGAAGGGTACAGATTCAGTTCCCAGCACCCACATCAGGCAACTCACAACTGCCTGTAACTCTACTTCCAGGGGATCCAACAGTCTTCTTGGGCAGCTGCATTCACATGGCACATATAATTCACACACGTGCGCGCGCGCACACACACACACACACACACACACACACACACACACACTTCTATACATAGAAATATAATTTTAAAAATATAATGATGTTTTCACCTATGTACACAGATAGAGACTCCTTGCAAATGCCATAGAAGAGAAAACCAAGTAAGTTTCCTTAACTGCTATAAACAAAAAAACTCCTATTTCCAAGCCTTATGATTAACAATGTGATACTTTACACTTCTTTGATCAGCTGAGTGTATGATGCCATACCTAAGATATTATTTTCTGGTGTAAGTCAATTTCTAAATAATCTGTATAGCACTTTTTATGTGGACTGCAGTTGTAATCCTATTTATAAATTCTCAAAATGTTAATGATTACCTAACTTTTTAACTGTTGGGACCAAGGTTCTATTCTTCCTGGCAGTTTCTATGTGTACTTTTACTTCCAAAGGAACTGGGAGTTTTATCTGAAAAAATATCTAACCTTTTACATCCTGGCGCCAGAGAGATGAGATATCTGACCTTTCTTATCCTTTTCTTTTCCTTTTGTGTCCCTTTAAGCTTTTAATATCATCTTTTAAGAAACCATCTCCCAAGTTCTGAAGTTCTTTGGAATATAGTTATGTCTTTTTAGGGTAGTTAAGTAAGCAAGCATCATTAATTTCTTTGCAGAAACTTTTTAAACTTATCAGCTTTTGTTCCCAGTAAACTCAGCCACAATTGCAACTGATAAAGCAAAAGTAAGAATCACCGTAAGAATAAGCAGAGCAAAAGTGAGAGAGACCTGAAGCCCGTGAGTTCCCTAGGATCAGCGCATGGGACTGCAGCATCTCTTCCACGGGCCCTTCCAGGGGCATGGAATTCTCCAAAGGACCTTGCTGTAAGGAGCTCCAACGGTAAAATATTTGTACGCTATTACCAGGGTGACAGACCCACCAACTTTGGGTCTACTTTCACTGAAGGCACAGAGAAAACAAGCAATAGAAGCCACTTGTTCCCCAGTTTGGTACAGGGAGCCAGTCTCCAAGGGAACCCACCACTGCCCCTGGGGAGGGTTGATTAACTGACTGAGATGTTGGCATCTCTGGCCATACAGGGATATCCCCAGAATGGCCATGTGTCCTAGAGGCCATATAGACAGTGTGAATGGGAAGAGGGCATATCATACCCTTGGTCCAGGCCACTTTCAGATCCCAAAGATCTGTTTTAGAGGGAAGGGGGGGGGGAGAGTTGGACAAGGAGGGATATTGCTCAATAGTTGAGAGCACTTGCTGCTCTTCTGGAGGTCTGACACAGTGTCTTCTGGCCTACTCAAGCACACAGACAGGTAGCATATATTCACACAAATTCATGTAGAATAAGTAAAAGTTTTTTAAAAGGCTTCTTTAAAAGATTTGTCTTCATTTAAAATAAAACTGCCACTGGCATTGCTGAAAACAAAACTGTTGAAACGATGCCATTCTCGGAGAAGGAAACATGAGGACTGAAGAGCAGAGTGTGGTGGTTTGAATGAGAATGGCCCTTATAGGCTCCCGTCTTTGACTACTTGGTACCCAGCGGGTGAACAGGATTAGAGGTGTATCCGTATCAGATGAGATGTATCAGTGGGGGTGGGACTTGAGGTATCAAAGTCCATAGCTTTCCCAACTAGTTCTCTCTGCCTTGTGCTTATGGGTTAGGGTATAGACTCTCAGCTACCGCTCCAGGCCCGTCTGCCTGCTGCCATGCTCCTTGCCATGATGGTCACGGATTCTAACCCTCTGAAATCATAAGTCCCAGGCAAACTCTTTCTTAGATACCTTGCCTTCATCTGGTGTCTTATCACAGGAATAGAAAAGTAACTGAGAAAAGATCCTTCTCTGAAAAAAAAATCCATAAAAATTGAAGTTCAGATAGAGCAAAAGTCGAGACGTCTCACAGAGCCTAGATGCTGCTTCTGTGAGTCAATGGGATAAGGCCTATGTGTCTCAGGCCAACTGGCAGTTAAGGATGAAGGCAGTTTTGAGGATGCCCTTTGTAGCAACAGGTTTTAGAAGCTTCTTCAACAATCCCTGTCACTGCCTTTGGGACATTTGAAGCTGACTGGCCTGGTGAAATTGTGAGTGTCTATAACGTATGTTGGGTGGACTGTGGTATTGAGAAGATGCCTTTTGGACTGGGGACTCAT
This sequence comes from Ondatra zibethicus, assembly GCA_004026605.1. Lineage (NCBI taxonomy): Eukaryota > Metazoa > Chordata > Mammalia > Rodentia > Cricetidae > Ondatra > Ondatra zibethicus. The sequence goes on along the minus strand of PVIU01010537.1, from coordinate 3,271 downwards.
GAGGGCCAAACCCAATGCCTTGTGGATACTAAACAAATGGCCCTACCTCTGAGCAACATCCCTACCATTTGGTTTTTCCAGACAGAGTTTCGGTATGTCCCTTAGACTGGTCCCCAATTTGTGGCCCTCCTGTCTCCACATCTTGCGTGTCAGGATTATGTGGGGTCCCTTTTTCCTTGTGGTTCATTGGCCACCAGTTTATGAGAGGACAGAAGCGATGACAGAGAGCCTTGGGTGGGCCCGTGGACATGACTAAAATAGCTTTCTGGGAGACGACTTCAGGGAGACAACTCAACTTTATTCCAGAGGGGATATATAGGATTGAGGTGGTAGCTGGGGCAAACCCTAATTTGCATTAGATGGCACACTCCTATCATATAACTGGATTAGTGGCATCATGACCCTATGAAAATACCCAGAATATGTTACTTAATTACCATGTCAGCAGCAGGAGAAGAGCATTTGCAAGGAACTGTGTCAAAGGTCATCCTTGAGATAATCATTCACCTGGGCTTAAAGATATCCTCCAGATAAGGCTAGGCAGAGATCAGGAAGCCCATGCTGGTGGTTGGGGGGTAGGGGAGTATCCTCCACATTGTGCTGGCCTGGGGAGAGCTGTTAAACTATTGTGGCTGCAACATCTGACCAGTGGGGCCTCCCAACAGGATTAGTCATGCATTACTCTATCGGGACATCTTATAGTCAGAAGGACACATGTGATACCGTGAACTCAATTGTTTATTCTCACTTGTACTTATAAAACCAATCAATAAAGTTGGGCAGGCTCAGCAAGCTTGACCAGTAAACAGAAATAGTACACTCAACATCAGGCCTTTCCAGGTACCCTGAGGCTAGTAGCACCCACAGACAAAAAGCCAGTGTTGGGACCATTTGGAGTCCTGGCCTCCAGCTGCTCTTCCCTGCTAGAGATCTTTACTTTCCTTCTGATTTGAGTTACTGAAAGCTGTGTCAAAGTTGTTTGCCAGCTCAGCTTCACTAGCACGTGTTGCCTTGAGGAGCAGAGGATAAGGTTCTCACCTGTTGGCCCACCTGACGGGTATATAAGCCTCCATGGTGCTACTGAATAAAGGGCTTCTTACCAGTGACTAGAGGTCCGTGTCTCTGTCTGTGCTGTCTCTGTATGTCTTTGTGTGTTTCAACCTCCAGCCCCTTGCCCGAAGCTCACAAACTGTATGGTAGCGCATAGAGCGCAGACAGGCGTTGTGTGCTGCAAGCCAGCTCACCCCAAGGGTCCAAGAGACCACAAAAGATGCCTTGTTTTCTGGGGGCTACCTTGGTATGCCAGTATTCCAACACTTTGACAAATATCTGAGAGAAGCCGTTTAAAAGGAGGGAAGATGTGTCTTCCTGTGCAGCCGCAGAGGTTTCTGTTCAAGGTTGACTGGCTTCGTGTTTATAGGCTGTGGTGAGCCGGAATGTCATGGTGGAAGAGAATGGGTGGGCTGAGATACTCACTTCCTGAAGGCAGGCAGAGAGAGCAAGACAGACAGGAAAGGGTCAGGGCAAGATAGAACCTTCAAGATCAGGCTCCCAGGGACCTACTTCCTCCAGCCAGACTCCACCTCCTAATAATCCAGAGATGAAGTTAACTCTCTCATGATCTTTCAACACTGGCCAAAGCCCAAGCCTTTAATACATGAGCCTTTTTATTGGTAGAGGAACTCCATATCCAAATGATAACCATGGGGATCAAGATTTAGAGATATGTCTGCCAGCACTATGACCACGTGTTGGTGGAAATTGGTGCACCAACATGTGCCAGCTAAATTCACATAAAAACCTGAGAAGGCTTGAATAGGAACTCTAGACACAAAAGAACAGAGTTTAGCACAACTTCTTGGTATCTGCATTTTGGGGGAGTGGGGGTGGGCTCTGTTTGCTGGTGGCAAGCAGGGGTGCCATGGCTCATTTGAGAGAGGTATTCCTGTCTCAGCATTGGCAGTGAAGGCTACATGACTTCTTTAGGGGAGGGCTTCCTGGTTAGTGCTAGTTGCAAACAGCTCTGGCTCTTTAAGGAGGCCAAGCTTAAATGGGGATTGTGAGCAGCATATTACACATTGTTTAATGATGACATAGACCAGCTGCGACCCTGGAGCCAGGGCAGCATGCATGGCACTCAGAGGCAGTGAACATACCTCTGCCATGTTGGACTGGGTGGAGCTGGTCCTAGCCATGCCCATTTAGCATTTTTTTTAAAAAAGGTGCTCCTGATCAAAAAATAATTACAGATACACACACATTTAAAAAAAAATCCAGATGGAAAAGACGTCTAAATGGGTCATGGTGTTGGATAAATGTATGTAGGCTTGAGAGAGATAAGAAATAGTTGTAAAGAGAAGTAAATGATTTTTTATAAAAATAAAACAAAGTCTTTAAAGAGACACAGTACAGTCATAAATTAAAGGAGAAAAGAAAAGTAAGCCACGTAAAGATGGAATATACACAGAGAGTCTGGATTATGTATATTATTGTTTTCTTTAAATTTTTTGACTGTGAATGAGCTAAATACATAGAGACATTTCATTGTACAGGCTGCTAAGCTAAACCAACATATATACCTTAAAGGTATCTTGACTTCAAAATTTGGGTCTAAAGATATGTTGCTTTGAAAAAGAGGTTCTGCTTTTATTTCCACAGAAGATGGGAACCTGTGGATTCCTTCCTGGCTAATATGGTTTGATGGACCAAGAGCCCTGAAAGGTCTCTGCAAACTCCCAAATTACTTTGTCCAACAAAAAAGCAGGAAATAGCTTGGAGAGAACTATGCCCAAACTCCCAAATATTGTTTATAAATGTTTGTTTACATTTAAAGAGGGATATTTATGTTATATGTTATAGAGATGAATACTTTGCATTGGTATGGATCTTGGTTTATTGATACAAATTTAAGGTCAATTTTGTTATATGTATATTTCTGCTCTTGATTAAGGTATTGTGTTTGTGAAGCTCATTTAAAAATGTAATGTGTAACTAAGAAATAAAGGTTAATAGATAGTCATCTATAATAGTCAAGCTTGTAGACAGGTTTTCTAGATGTACAAAGATATATTTCAGGGGCGGGGATAGAGGTGGGAGAAATTTCATCCGATGGATGGAGATAGAGACAGAGACCCACAATCACATCAGAGCAATGGATTGAGCCCCCAAGGTGCAGGTGAAGAGCAGAAGGTGGGAGAAGATGAGTCAGGAAGTTAGGACCGTGAGGGGCTGGTCCACCTACTGAGACAGTGTGCCTGAACTAATGGGAGCA